>VMDO01005058.1:85484-116470 GCA_007922755.1 Pedetes capensis
TGCAGCTGTAGCCCTGTGGCATCCGATCCCGTCAGATCTCGGAAGCTAAGCAGGGTCGGGCCTGGTTAGTACCTGGATGGGAGACCGCCTGGGAACACCAGAAGCTGTAGGCTTGGGAGAAGGACCTGGCAACCCCCTCCCAAAAATCAATCTGCCATTGAAAACCCTATGAACAGCAGAGAAGCACTGACAATAGTGTCTCCCCTGTTGTACAGAGGGTCGCTATGAGTTGGATACCGACTCAATGGCACCTAACAACAACAACAACTCTCCACCCCCATAGAGTCAGCTTGCCCTCATGTCCAGATTAGCGGGTACACTGGTGGGCAGGATTTAAAAGCTGAGGTCTACTAATAGCTGTGTTGGGGATGTTCCTGTGTCCTCTAGGGGCTCCCTACTGAGCTTCTGCCTGCCTCTCCTTCCAGTTCCAAAACTCTAAGATTGCCTAGGTTTGGGGCTTAATTTTTGTTTAGCTGGAGGCCACCCCTAGACCCCTGTCCTGGAGTCAGGAGATGTTCAAGGCCTGGAGCTGTCATTCTTGGATCATCCTTCCTGAGGAGGATTTCCCACCTGTTTAATTCCATCTGCCATATTCCCCTCCCAAGGCCATGATCGGTGCTTCTGTGTTAGTCAATGATTCCTCTTATGTCCAGAGATTCCTAGTCTCTCAGACTCTGAATCTCTCCTGTCACAGAGGTCAGACCCTGGAAGTTCCCAAGATCAACACACAGTTCTCTGCAGAACTTGCCAGCCCTGAGGTGTTGCTATTAGGAGCTTCCTGGTCTTATATTCTGGGCATAAGAATGATAGTCTGATGATAGCACAACAGTGAATGGAGAACATCAGAGGGTGCCCTGTATATGGAATGGAGATAAATAAACAAAACAATAGTCAGGCAGTCATAAGCTCTGCTTGGAAGGGGTGGGCAGGCTTCTTTTAAGATTCCAAGATTGCTACACAGATACATTTTATCACACCACATAAGAAATTTCTCCATAGGGAGAAAACCGGAATGATTTCATTGTATTCTTACAGCAAAGTTTCAAAGACAAGTTTATTATTCCCATTTTAGAGGTGTAAAAACTGAAGTTTGGAGCAATGAAATGACTTGGAATTGAGAGCTGGTAAATTGTGAGTCTGTCCCCAAAAGGATGCTCTTTCCTGGCTTCCCATATTGACCACATCCTGAAGCCCGGGTCAGGATTCCAGCCTAGGGTTGTCTAAGGAAAGCTGAGCATATGGGCACCATCTTTTCTTTACCCTGTCAGTCTAGAAAAAGACAATGATGGCTTGATGTATACACACAAATGACATCCAGCTTCTCGCTGCTGCAGCCCTAAGCACAAGCACTTGTTGTTCATTTCTATAAATGTTAACATATCAGGATGTATTTTGACACGCTACTAAGATAAGTGCTAGAGCTGACAATAATAATGTATAATTTATGTCTCTCATATTACCTTCCCATCACTGTGCTTACATTATTACATAAATTAGTTTAATGTATCTGACATTCATCAGATAATTTAAGCATTTGTTCTTTTGTCTCCCTCTCCTGCTCGGCAGGCTTCTAGGCTGGAGATCATGGCACCATTTTGGCACTGAATTGAGGGAACCCTGGGAAAGTTATGGGAAATTTTTCTGACTTGTACATAGGAGATTTACTTTCTGGGTAAGGAAGTAGGTCATAGGGTGCAGATAGTCCTAGAATAAGCCCTTATCTGAGGTGGTTGTTGTTGTTAGGTGCCATTGAGGCGGGTCTGACTCATAGTAACACAATATCCAACAGACAAAACAGCCCCACACTGTGCCATGCCAAGCACTATTGTCAGTGCTTCTCTGCTATTCATAGAGTTTTCAATGGCTGATTGTTTTTTGGGAGTAGGCTTCCAGGTCTTTCTCCCAAGCCTACTGCACCTTGTGTTCCCAGGCCCTATCCAAACTAACCAGGCCCAACCCTGCTTAGCTTCCAGAATCTGGTGGGATCAGATGTCAGGGTGGTACAGTTGCAGGCATACTTGAGGTAGGTTGCAAAAATGGCTACAGATTCTCCCCATCTCAATAAGTACATTTTTTTTATAATGTGACTTTGGAGTGCCTCCCATCCAGAGACAGAATCTGTTTCTCTACTATTCGAATCTCTGCTTGTCTGTGTGGTGGCTTTGGTCAAACAGACAACAAACTTGTCCCTTGCGAAACAGTGATGTGCCTTCGTGCTTCTCTTAGAAATATGCACTCACCATTATGTGAATGCCTGCAGCCATAGCACTGTGGCGTCCGATCCTGTCAGATCTTGGAAGCTAAGCAGTGTCAGGCCTGGTTAGTACTTGGATGGGAGAACGCCTGGGAGCACCAGATACTGTAGGCATGGGAGGAGGACCTGGCAGCCCACTTCCAAAAAGCAGCCCACCATTGAAAAGCCCATGCATATCAGAGAAACACTGACAATAGTGTTTTGCCTGTTGTATGTAGGGTTGCTATGAGTCGGATACTGACTTGACATCACCTAACAACAACAAGAATTATGTGAATGAGCTCCAAATAGCCTAATGGATGATGATATCCAAGGTCCAGCTGCCTCCATGTCCCCTTTTGATACTCATCCATTTGTACATGTGTATGAGGGAAGCCACTGACTATGAACCAACTATAGCCACAGGACAAGTATACCCAGTAGAGACCAGCAGAAGAACTACCTCGCTGATCCTAGCCTAAGAGGTGGAGCCACAGAATTCTGAGCTCAATGCATATTGCTACTTCACGTCAATAAGTTTTAGGGTGATTTGCTATACAACAAAAGATGACAGAAGGCTGAGGTTGATTAATTGGGCAGTTCTCCTTATAGGGAGAGGAGAAGGGCATATTTCTTGAGTTCCTACAATAACCTCATGTTGGACTGGACATTTACATTTACATTCCCTCCTTTGTCTTCACATTGTGTGTGTGTGTGAAGTAGGCTCTGTTATCCCCATTTTACAGTCAGGAAGACCTAAGATTCAAAATGTTTGGATTTCTTGCCTGAAGTCACAAAGCTAGTCAATGTTAAAGCCAGCATTCTAATTTAGATCTCCTTCTCAAATATTTATTTGGATCATTAAAAGAAGAAATGTATAAACTGATGGATTCTGAGGTTTCATTTTTGCCCCAGGTGAGGGACATCCATAAAACAACTTCAAGTATTTGAAAAGACCATAGTCTGAGGAACCTCAACACAGTGTCTGTTATTGGTAAGGCTTTTTCACTCGCATTACTTCATTTAGTCACTCGAATTTTGTGGAGTCAGTATTATCATCCCTCTTTCCAGAAAAGGCAAGTAGATTCAAAGAAGTTAAAAGACTTGCCCAAAGTAAACAGAAGAGCCAGGACTTGAACTCAGAGCTCCTGAATCCAAACCTGGTGCTGTTCTCCTGAGGCGGCCATCTTTCTTCAGTTTTCCTAGTGGGGCCATTGGCCATCTGCTTTAAGTCCCATTAAATCTCAACATTGACAGAGATGAAGTCAATGTATTTAGAGAGACTACTTGTGTGTGGGACCCTGCACCAGGCTTCAGTGACTTTCAGGGACAAATATGGCATCATCCTCACCCTCACAAGATTTGATCTCTGGCTGGGGAGACAGCAGTCTGAAGTGTGTTAAATATGAATCTAGCAATGCCGTTGAATGGAGTGTCATCACATGATCGAGTGATCAACTTTCTTTCCAAGTGATGCTGACTCTTGTCCACTCAAATAAGTCAACATGTCCATTTCCACAATCAATGCCTATGCCCCTTGAGATACCCCATGGGAACACTCCAAAGCGCACCACTCTGTTTTCATGTTCACAAGTGTTAAGAAGCAAAGATTTCAAAATGAAATGCCAAGTTTTGACAAAGATCTAGAGAAGATAATATAATTTGCAAGTGGACACATATTTTTCTGGAGGACAATGGATTAGGTAACAAACCTATTGAGATATTCATACATTTGACCTTCAGATTCTAGGAACTTTATTCTAAGGAAATTACCTACCATGAAGATGTGCAAAGATTAGTTATATTTTATGATGAAAACATTTAATTGAAAACAACTTAAATGCCAATAATAGATATTAGTTAAATAAAATATGATATATTCACACCATGGACAGGTAACCAGTGAGTTAGAATGATACTATATATAAATACTATGAGATATCAGGAGAAAAAGGATAGATTATAAAAACAATATTATATTATGAATTCACCATGTAAACAAAATTATGTGTGGAAAAATTCTGGAAGCTTATATACTAAAGTGTTAACAACTGCTATTTCTTGTAGAAGAACTAGGAAATTAGGGTCTATCTTATTTTCTTCTGTATGTTTATTTGTAGTTTTTCATTTGCGACATTGGTGTTATAATGATTTTATAGTTAAAAAGGAGGGAATAAGTCATACTAAATAGCATCTAGCAGCTTAAATAAAATTTCCAGAATTTTTTTTTAACCAAACCTTGGAAATTTGAGTGATACTGATGGTCTTTTAAATTTGATAGAAAAGTAGACATAGAATGTAAGAAGTAAGCAATGGGCGATATACTATTGAAATTTGAGTACCAACTGCCTATTCCTTCCACTCCCACCCCAATGCTATCTGGTTTCTTATTCACAGAGCTCATGTCCCTTATTTTGATTCAAAATATATCTGACCATTACTTAGTACAAAGAGAGAAGACTTTTGCATCAGGTAGATGTAGACTGAAATCCTACTCTCTTACTACATAAGTGATATTGAGCTAGTCATTTCATTTCTCTGAACACTCATTTCTTTGTCTTTAAAGTATGGATATAAAACCTAGTTTGTGGTAATATTGCAAGATTTAGACAATGTTGAGAAAATTAGTGTATATAGAGTCAAGGACAGTACTTGATGTATAGTAGATATTCAATAAACAGTATTATTGTTGTGTTTTTTTGGTGTTATTATCTCATAAGGAACCAGAGAGTATGGATACTATTCCCTTATTTTCTGATGGGCAGGGCAGATTGAATCAGCAGTAGAAACAGACTTTTGCAGGCCCCTGTGGGTGGTAGTGAATACTGGTTGGCTGTTGAGCCCATGTCTTATCTTTTCCTTGACAACAGCATTAAAACAGTCTTCTACACATTTTTTAAGGTTCAACCCAAAGCATGTCCACTCCTGGGAAAAAAACATATTTCTCTTTGCAGGAATGCCACGGCTATTACCTTGCAAGTATAGGAAAGTATGTAGTTTGCCCCTTTATCAACATGCCTGATCCTAGAATGGGGCCTGGTGTTATACTCTGCGTGCCTGTGCCAATGACAGAGCTTGGTAATTGATCACATTGTGCTTTCCTTCTGAAGCTGGCAGTAATGTGATTCTTCTCAATGCAGTCTTCCTGCAGATTGCCAATTGATCAGAGGTGGCAAATAAGATGCAACCTTTTACCACTTCTGGTTGAAAACTAGGTGTGAGAAGGTGAGGGCTAAGGGCTCATCTAGTTCAACCTCCTAATTTACTTCTGGGAGATTAGAAAGAATCTTTCCTTTCCTGAGCTTCATTTTTCCTCATTGATTCAATGAAGTTTTAGGATTACATCAGGGCTGTTGATAGGTTTCCTTTCATGTTTCTGCTTTGACGAATTTAGTATCTCTGCAGAGAGAATTATTTGGAGACTGTATCCAGCATTTGGTGGAAAGGGCACTGTGCTGGATTAGTGGTGTCTGCTGTGGCAGGCCATGGTTTAGGGCAGGGCTAGGTGGGCTACATATTTACCATTCCTAGATTGAATGACTTTTAGTAGCTTTGAATTTATACTGTTTTAGGAAACTATAGTTCAGAGGGGGCAGTGACAGGTCCAAATGAGGTTGTGGCAAAATTAGGGGCTTGACTCTCTGTTTGGAATTTATTCCACAAAGACTCAATCCTGCGCTGAGCCTCTGGGTAACATGAGTGCTCCTTGAAGGAAATACAAGTTCTCCATAAATTGGCTGATGTCAGTCCCTTCTTTCCTGTGGCTTCACACCTTCCTGTCCACTCAGCTGATACCCTGGCTACAGCAGAGGGCTCTGCAGCTGGGGCCAGGTAGCTTCAAGGCCTGCCTGGGGCTTCTCCCTGGGTCCTTTCCAAAAGGCTCTGGAAGGAAGTAGTTAGATCCCCCAACTTTTCCCGCAAGTAGAGTTGGGGCTGTGGTGGGAGGCATTTCCCAGAGTGGGGTTTTGTCTAGGCAGGGGGCTCAGCTAAGAATTGCAGAGAAGCAGCAGGGGCTCCTTAAATATGCAGAGGGAGCAGCTGCCTTTGATCTCTCCAGAGGCAGAATCAGCCACTCCCCACTGAGCTGGAGTGTGCATGTGTGCCTGAGGGTGGTGAGTGTATGTGGGTTCACATGTAAATGAGAGTAAACTGGACACCAGTGTGTACATTTTACAGGTATGTGTGTATAAATGCACCACTCCAAATTCATCTGTGTGCACCTGTGTATATGTCTGCATGCATGTACCTCTCTCACCATGTGGGAGTTGGTGTGCGTACATGTGCTTTGTGTGGTTCATTGGGCCAAACACATGTTTGCACATTATTTGAAATACCTCTATAACAGAATGGTAGTGTCTGCCCCACAAACCCCATTTAGGGCAACTATCTTTCCTTTCCTCATTCTCAGTGCTACTGCTAGAGCCACCACAGTAGCCCAATTTGATCTTGCCCATTTTGCCAAGAGATAGTCAATTCTAATACCCCTCACCTAAGCACAGGTGGTTAGGAGGTGGTGTGGTAGAATGCATTATTCTTTTAAACATTAACCACCTCTGTCCTACTACTGACATCAGGTAAGATCAGATGACTTACCTTCACTAATGGAGTGAAAAGTCAGGTGACACATGCTACACTCAAGTAGAAGTTCTAAGAACCCTTGTGTTTGCCATTTCTCCTTTCTCTCTTCCATGAGACTTGGAATATTCAGATCTATTCTGTCATCCTGGGTCTGAGAAAGGAAATGGCATGGGACAGAGCAACAATCAGCATGTGAGAAACATGTAACATAAGTGAGAAATAATCATTGTGGGAGTAAGTGTGGAGATTGTAAGCTTTTTTGTTACTGTAGTACAATCTGTCCTAAGCTGGCTAACACATGTAGGCACTAGGCTAAGTTGTCTCTTCCTTTGGATTTTTGGTCTTACAAACAGAAAATGCTTGCAGTAATTTCTATTCATCACAATCTGTGGCTAGAGATCAAGATATGTGGTCACGTTTCCACACATGGAGAAAGTCCATGTTTCTAACATTTGGCTGCATATGAATGCATGTGAAACCAGCAAAAAGAGAAATAGAGATCAGAGAAACAGAGACCAAAGTGGGCAGTAAAGTCAATAAGGTCCATGATTTTGTGTTCAGTTGCTCTTGAGGCCTAGCTTGTTTTATCCCCAGCTTCATTGAACCTCACCTTGATTCTGTTAGATATACATATTTCTTTTAAGTAAAGCCAATGTGAGTTGGGTTTCTGTCACTTACACCACGACTCTAAAGTAATATGCAGGCTTTTGCATGATTATATTCATGTGTATATTATACTGCTATGTTTGCATGCATATTTGTGTATATTCATGTATGTGTTCCCATTTGTGGAATGTGTGTCTCTCTGTATCCTTCTATTATGTTGTTGCTAGGTGGTGTTGAGTCAGGTCCAACTTATAGCAACCCAATGTACAATAGAACAAAACACTCCCCAGCACTGTGCCATGCCTGACACTATGTCAGTGCTTCTCTGCTACTCATAGAGTTTTCAATGACGGATTTTTTCGGAATTGTTTTAAGAGTAGGCTGCCATGTCCTTCTCCCATTTTTGCAGTGCTGGGGATTGAACCCAGGGTCTCAGAGATAGCAGAGCAGCACTCTATGAATTGTGATAAACCCAAGCCCATATTGTGTAGTAATACTATTTATGTCCTAGTAAGTAATACTATTTATGTCCTAGTAGTCATATACAGCTATATAAGAGTGTTTGTGATAAACAAGTACATGTATGAATTTTCCTGGCACATGGTAGGTATTTAATAAATATTTCCTGAGTGAATATACTGTAGTACAACAGAGGTTGTACATACTTATGGTGCAACCAGTTACTAACAAAGACCAAAATGGAGAGGAGGTATTTGTTATGTGTGGCAACGTTCTGCTGCAACACTTCCTGGCTGTACTTGAGCTGGTAGTGGGAATTACTCTTGTACTTCCATTCCTTCCAAAAGGATTACACATTGGGTTTGCAGGTTGCTCTTGGGCATCTAACTGGTTAGGCTTCAATCCTTTGAAAGGAGAAAGAAAGAAAGAAGAAAGAAAGAAAGAGAGTGAGAGAGATAGAGAGGGAGGGAGGGAGGGGGAAAGGAAGGGAGGAAGGAAGGAGAGAAGAAGAAGAAGAAGAAGAAGAAGAAGGAGGAGGAGGAGGAGGAGGAGGAGGGGGAGGAAGAGCAGGAGCAGGAAGAGGAGGAGGAGGAGAGGAGGGGAGGAAGGAAGGGAAGAAAGAAAAAGAAAGAATGAAAAAAAGAAAAGGAAGGAAGGGAGGAAAGAAAGAAGGAAGGAAGGAAAAAGAAAAGCTTAAGTTCACCCAGTTAGTCTCTGGTGGTGATTGACAACCACTGTGGAGGCCTTGGAAAGGTCAGTGTTTCCAGAACCATTTCTGGAAAGACTAGGTCCAGATATAGGTTGTCTGATGTCACTCTTGGCTATTGGCTGGAACTCTGGGCTAGTGTTCTTTCTTTGAAAGATTTTTGATCAGGTGGTTTGACAGAAACTTGGGACTTGATTTCTGCTATTTGCACTTCATTGTCATGTGTTAGGAAAGTATTTTGAATTGGTGAGGTGGAAAGATTGAAGAGACAGCAGTGAAGGGCATAGAGGTGAAATGACAAGATCACTACAAAGAAGAGAAACTTCATTCTTGGGGGCTTTCTGAGTGAGAATAAGGGGCTCCAGGGGATGAAGGAACTTTAAAGACCAGCAATAACTAAAATAATAGCTACTCTGTTGAGCACCTACCAGTGTTATAGGAAATTATTGTCATTGAGCTTGGTAGATTACAGGGAATAAATGCTCTCTCTCTTACTCTATCCTTCCTTTCTTTCCTTCCTTCCTTCCCTCCTCGGTTTTCCTGCCCTCCTTCCCTCCTTCTTTGATGCTGAGTATAAAGAACCTTTCATTATTACTGATCCCTAACTGGTGTCTTTTGTTCTATGTTAATCTCGTGGGACAACACAGAACAAGCCCAAGCCTCTTTCTGTGGGATGGCCTGCAGGGGTTGAAGTTGGGAGAGTTTGTCTTTTCCAGGCCCTTTACCTTCCATTCTTTCTCCTCTGACTTCATTCCAAGCTCCCTTTCTATCTTGTCTTCCTTCTCAGACAAATCAAGCTTATTGACTTCTAATTTCAAGTGTGGCTTGTAATTCTTGACTCTGTCCTCCCTGTTTTGAGCCTCATAGCAGCTCAGAGGAAAGAACATATTTCTGGAAAGACTTATTTCCTAATCATGTTTTTGAAGACCCTTTAAGCCCAGTGGGTCTTTGTGAAGAAGAGTCCCTGAAGCCACTGGGTATCTCAAATCCTCACAAGAAAATCAATTTTTATCTTCTGGAAGGTGTAATTCAGTTCAATTGAATTCATTTGACAACTATTTTAAATATACAATTCAGAGTCAGGTGGGCCTCAGTTTGGACCTTTGGTTATCATTTTTATTTGTCTGATTTTTTTTTTAAACAGGGGCTGATTACTATGGGCTCCAGATTTTCTTAGTTAGTTTATAATGAGTAGTTTTATCTGACTCATGGGATTTCCATAAGGTTTGAATGAAACACATATGTGAAACACTGAGAATAGTGCTTTATCCACCCAACGTCTACTCATTCATTCATTCATGCATGCATTCACTTATTCTCTCTGTTGAGAGCTTGAGGATTCACTGATGAACAGAGTCTTTGCCTTCACAGGGTTTAGAGTGGCATGTGCTTGCCACATCCTCAGCAAATACTGCCCTTCTGACCTGCCATGTGGATCTGTACACATAGGAGGAGACAGTGTTGCACTGCTGGATGAAAGTGGAGATGCAGAGGTGTATACAACAGGGCAACTTCTCTCAAGGCACTAAAGTTTCAGGAGGAGCACTATGCCACTATGGAGTTGAGAAAAGGGGTGACCAAACTTTTTAAGCTTGAATTGAAATTTGATGTTGAGTACTAGAAAGAAACTAGACATTTGACTTCACTGGTGATTGAGATGTTGATAAAAGACAGAGGCCCAGACTGGAGCAGAGGTAACTTGTAATCATGGAAGTCCAATTTCTCAGAGTCCACCAAAGAATTGAATGAGAAAGAACGGGTAGGTCGGACTAGCATGTAAGCAAAGTATGGGGAGATGAGATGTGTGACTCTATTCCTGAGGGTCTAACTCATGTTCACTCATTCATTCATTCACCCTCTTGTTTATTCACATTTATTTAAAGTCTACTATGTGCCAGACATCTGCAATGTTCAGATAGAGAACTTTCCCCTCATATTTTTACAGTATAATGAGGGAAATTGGCCACTATAACCCAGTATGAAGAATGCTATGATGGAGTAGGGGATCATAGGACTTTCCTATGTTACAGGGACATAGGAGAGGACCATCCTTCTCCATCTAGAATAGTGGTTCTTGGCTGTGGGTGCTTCCCCCACCATGGGACATTTGACAATGCCTGGAGATACATTCAGTTGTTACACTGGAATAGGGATTTGTTACTAGCATCTAGGGGCCTGAGATTGGGGATGCTGTTTAACATCCTACAATATACAGAAAAGCCCCCACAACAAAGAATTATCTGGGCCACAATGTTAATAGTGCTGCTATTGAGAAAGCTTGATCTAGGATCATATAAAACATCCCAAAAGAAGAGATGCTGAGTTGGGGCCATAAGAATGAGAAATTAACTGTATAAATAGGAGAGCTGAGGCAGATTTTCCAGGAATGTGGACAGCATCTTTGGAAATGTGAGGAAGTTGGGGTGGAAGGGAATGAGACTACTCTGAAACTCAGAACTGTAGAGCCACCAATATGAACTTTAGCCTGAGTGAGCCACTACTCCAGGGTGTTCATAAGGTAGGGCATGGAGTCCAAGAAAATGATTCTCAAACCTTAAGATTTAATGTTGTTTGTCCTGTTGCTTTTGGTCTTACTTGGAACTACTTTCTTTTCTTTTTTCTTTTCTTTTCTTTCCTTTCCTTTTGGAATGTGAATGTGTAATCTATACCTGTCCCACCATTATATTTTGGAAATGCATAACTGATTTTTGGAGACTCACAACTGGAGAAAAATTTACCTTAGAATAAATCACACCTTGAGTCTTATCCATATCTGGAATGAACTGATATTTAGGATGAAACTTTGACTTAGATATTAAAGTTAATGCTGGAATGAGTTAAGATTTGGGGGGATGTTGGAATAGAATGAATATATTTTGCATGTGAGAAGAGTATGGATATGTGTGGGGCAGAGGTAGAATACTATGGTCTGAATGTGTCTCCCACAATTCATATGTTGAAACCTAATCCCTAACTGATGGTATTAAGAAGTGAGGCCTTTGGGAAGTGATTAGGCCATAAGTTTCATCCTCACAAATGTGACTAGTGCCCTTATAAAAACTGAAGGGACCTTGTTTGGTCCTCCTGTCCCATGAAGGTGTTATCTTTGAAGCAGAGAAGGGCTCTTCACCAGACACTAAACCTGCTTGAACTTTGATTGTGGACTTCCCAGCCTCCAGAACCATAAATAATATATTTCTGTTGTTTATAAACTACCCAAAGATATTTTTTATAGAATACTAAACAGACCTCTTATCTCTTTTTCTCTCTTCTCTTTGTCTTGTTCCCTCTTTCTGTGAAGGTAAATTGAATCTAGGTCATAAATGCCAAGAAAAAAATTGGCTTTCATGCCAAATTTATATGTTTGTTTACTCAGCAAACATCTACCAAGTTCTTGCTCCTAGCATAGTGAATAACAGTAAGTAGTCAAGAAATATTTGTAAAATTAATGAATGGATAAAATTAAGCCCTATTTCAAAGATCAACTCCTTGGAGAATCCTCCTCTGGGCATCTATGGACAGTGGTTCTCCATCCCAAGTCAGTCTCCATACCATTGTTTTACTTTACTTCTTTCATCATACTTGCAATAAAATGATATTAAGATGTTTGTTTGTTCATATGTGACAGTCTATATATCCTACTAGAATAAGAATATAAGCTCCTGGAAATCAAGGAATTCCTTTGGATTCACTTGGTCTTGGTGACTGGGAGAATGTCAGGTACATAGTAGGTGCTCTCAAATATTTTCTGAGTAAGGAACTTTACTGGTTGTCTTCTTTGGGTTAGGCTCTTATGATAAGTACAGGGGATTTAGAGTTGAACAAGGCATGGTCCCTGGACAGAAAACTCTCCCACAGGGGATAGAAAATGCCTGGTAAATTCTGTAAGAGATAAGATTGGAGTTCCACACAAGTCTGACCTATTTGCCATCATCGAGAGAGAATTAGAGTGATTTAACCACTGACTGCTGTGACATACAACCCCAAAAGATCAATGATATAATTCAATAAAAAGTTATTTTTCTCTTTTCAGTGTCCAGTGAGGGCCAGGCAGCTCTCTGTCAAAGGATGATTCAGGAACTAGGGCTATTTTGTTTTGTGCTCCTTTTCTAATATCAATATATGGTCACTGTGAAATGGGAGGAGAGTGAATGATCACAGGTAGGGGATTTTTATGCCACACTGGAATTGACATGCATGATGCCGGCTAATATTTCAGTTGTCAGAACCCAGTTATAAAGACCTACCTAAATTGCAAAGTCCTATGGATATTATCCATCTGTATATCCAGAAGGGAAATGAAATGAGTTTGGTGATCATGCAGCCTTTTGTTTTTGCCATGGACAGATGAAAGAGAGAGGTCATAGACTGAGACTGGCAGACCACTTAGAAGACTCAATGAAAACCAGTACCAAGGTCATAGCAGGGACCATGGGGCTTTTAAGAGAGAATTGGATAAGATTATTGTCAAACCTAGAAGTTAAGGTTATATAATCATGCACTGGGTTGATGATTCCTTTTATAAAATTACTGTAAACCTTGAATCTGCAGTGCCTCCTGATTCTGTATCTGTTTCATTAGAAGTTATTCTAAAGATGGCATTGTCTCATTTGCTCTGTGAATTTTGCTGTTAATGCAAAGTGACAAGGTTCTGTCTTACTGAAGTGACCACTGGGGCATGAACAAAGGGTGAGAATTTGGGGTACAAAGATTGATGGGATTTTTTTCTGTGCTATCTCAATTCTTTAAATTTCACATAAAGTCCTCCCACAATGGAAAAGTGCTCACCATATCCCTAATTCTGTGTCAGATGTGAGAATGTAAGAGGGGAAAGATAGGAACCTGCCTCCCAAGTGACTTAAGTCATGGTACTTCAAGTAACTTGTGTGATACTATCATGGAACCCAAATACACTAAACTATGCAGATGCAGGTGCTAAGTGTTGTGTGGCTCCCAGCAAGATGAAATGAGTGTGGGCAGGTATTGATGGAAATGTTTAGGACTTGGAGGCAGCACTCTAGTTGGGTCTCCTAAAGTTTCCTTCAAAGGCCACCATTCACCTGTGACCAGAATGTGTGCCAGAAGCTAACAGAATCACTTTGGAAACAGACAGACTTATGTTTGGAGCTAGGTTCTATCCCTTACTAACTCTATGATATCAAGTAAAAGTGGGTAAATGAGAGTTCGTGGCACAGAAGTAACTTTGAATAAGTAGTAGATGTTAGATCATAAGAGAACAATTAAAGATATTCTCTGAAGCCAGACTTCTTTGGAGTGAGTCATAGTTTAACCCCTTAACTTTCTGAGATCTTGAGTACGGCACTTCATCTCTTTGTGCCTCAGGTTTTCCATCTGCAAAACAAGTATCCTGATACTATCTGTTTTGCAGAGCTGCAGTAAGGGATATATAAATATATGTATATATATATGTATATATATATATTTTTTTTTCCACCTTTACACTGAGAAATAGTCTGGGCTGAGATTTAGCTCAGTGGGTAGAGCGCTGCGCTGCAGTCTCTGAGGCCCCAAGTTCAATTCCCAGCACCACAAAAATGGGAGAAGGGCCTGGCAATCCACTCCCAAGGCAATCCCGAAGCACTCAGCCATTGAAAACCCTATGAGGGTCGGATACCAACTCGACGGCACCTAACAACAACAACAACAACAACAACACTGAGAAATAGTCATATTTCTTTTGCTGAAAATCCACAGAACAATCCAGACACGAGCTATGCATTTTTCGTGTGTGTGTGTGTGTGCACTCACACATGCATTTGTATGTGTGCATGTGATGGAAAGGGATGGCTGGAGTGATGGTACTTTTTTCACATTGTGACATTGACACATGCATTTTTAAATAGATTGAATTCTCATTTTGTTCTATTCATTTGGCAGCAACCACAAGTTCATGGAAAAATATGCATAGATAAGGGGAAGATGCATAAATGGGGATGGGAGAGCCAGAGAATCAATTTACTCTTTATCAAGACAAGAGTATTAATTCTTCTTTTTTATTAAAAAATTAATGCACTAGGTGCTTGTCCATCATAGATCATAAGACCCATAGCAATCACTTACTGAATGTGCGCCGTGTGGGACATGTTGTTAAGTGCTTTATAAATACATTTCTTCATTCAATCTTCTCATACCCTAGGATGTTGGTACTATTTGAAGGGGCTTTAAGAAGTTAACTAGCCTGAGGTCACCCAGTCAGTAGTTGATGGAAGCAAGACTAAAATACTAAAATACAGACTCCAGAATGCAATAGTCTTAGCTTCAGCTAATATCCAGCCAGGACATACCAAATGGCAGCACAGGTTGTTGTAGCCATTCTCTTTTCTGATGAGTGGGTCTCCTGTCACACTGGCTATTAAATAGTTCCACTAATATTGTGCTTCTCAACCACAGTCAATATTACATCTTTGCAATTGGAGGTAGAAAGAAAAAATAAAAGGATAAGTGTGGAATATCTTCTTAGAATCTGTGACACATTGATTTGAAACTAAAGGGAAGTAAGATTAAATTTTAAAATAGGTAAGATCTTAGAAATAAGGTGATCAAGTGTGTTTGCAACACCTAATCAGCAGAGCAGAAGGGAAGTAACACTGTGATATAAGTCAGAGGAAGCTGATTTATTAAAAACACCTGCACCTCCCCTTCCAGGGGACAGATGCTAATGAAAAAAAGAAAAGAAAAACAGCTAATGCAAAAAACAAAACTACAAACTAAAAAGGAAAAATTGTCTATAATCATAAAAGTCTTATGTCCTGGAGTAAACCTCTGAGAATTGCTGTGGCCACTTTGGTAGCTCTATGTGTATAATTTAAGAAATATATTTATATATCCCTCCATCTGTAAGATGAGGGGGTTGATCTTAGAGGTCCCTTCCAGATAAAATCATCCTTACAATAACTCAAATAACTCTTACCATGGTGCCCAAGTGGAGGAGCTATGGACATACCACTTTTGGCTGGCTGGCTGGACTATAGTTCATCCCCAGCAAAAAATTATCCAAGGAGAAATTTTCTTAGTGGGTAAAACTGAAAAGCAGAACTCAGTGCAGTCTATAATCCTAACAATGCTGTATGAAAATGCAGTAAAAATAGAGTCAATTATACACTGTCAAAGCTTTTCTCCAAACAGCTGCCTAGCAGAATATGACAATTTTTCCTACAATGCAGTAAAAAATAAAAAATAAAAAAGTTCTCCCACAATGCCAAGTACACAGGGCCGAATTCATTAACACTTTATTACCTTAAACTCCATTGTAAGAGAAAAAATAATATGACGCAACATGTCACTTTTTTATTTTCCCAGTTTGTTACCGTGACACATTAAGATTTGGGTGCCTGCTAGTGTGTTGTGATCTACATTTAATGATCTTAACAGGGACTTAGTAAGACATTGTTCATTTCTCTTGCACTATTCCTGAGTGGAGTGTTACATGAACAGTGAGACCCAATTATATCACAGTATAATTTACAAAGGAGAAAAAAAAGTTCTTTTCATGGCATGTTCCCCAAGGAGACTAGGAGTATTGTAGCAGTTTCTTGGCTCTGCTTTGCAACAATATAATTAGCTATAATCTGAGCATTTGCATATAGTACATAGAGCAGGAGTAATTCTCGGCTTGCTGGGTTAGGATGTAAAATGGTCTTTTATAAGACAGTCGCTCTGATATACCTAATTTTCCTTAGCACATTTGCATCTATGTTGTGGCTGATCATCACAAATGGAAATTGTTACTACTCTCAATATGGAACAGAAATGAGAAAATGCATCATAATGAAAGGTAATTTTTTTTTAACCAACAGATTTTAATCAAGGGCCTGTTGTAGACTCAGGACTGGGGCAGTACCCTGATGTCTTTGAGATAAAAGACTGGATTTTATTTTAGTCCAAACTTTGTAGGGCCTTACAGTTAGGATTACATTTCATACACCCTGTGATTTATACTTGAGGATGTCAAGTCTTTCAGCACCACAGTGGCTGGAGCCTCAAGCACAGTTCTTTGCTTCCTTAAACAGGAAAACATGAGGGAATTGAGGAATGAACAGAGACTTTATTAGTTTGTTATCTCTCTCTTATAAGCTGTCTGCTTTCCTGCTTATCCTTTATTACCAAACTTGGGGTTGATCATACATCCATCAACTGGTCACATGAGTTGATTTCATTTTAAGGAACATGCATGTGGTTCCAAAATATAAGGCAAAAATCTCAGAATTAAAACAGCCTTTGAAAATCCCATAGAATCTTACTCAAGAGAGTAGAGAAGCCCCTTTATGAGAGGCCTGTGGGAGTGAGCCAGTTGGAGGAGCAGGAGAGTCACAATGGTCTCCCATTTCAGGCTTCCTCCAGGGCACATCCTAACTGTGGGTGGAAGACTGGAGTTTAAGTAATTACCTTCTGTGTCCCTGTCTTCCATCTCTTCTCCCTCTGTTTAAACAGAAGGATAACAGTAGCATGACCCTTATTCACTCCCATGAGATATAACCTCCACTCGAATGTTGGTCTTTTTCCCCTTCATGCACTGTGCCTGACGCATAGTAGACTACAGTAAGCATTTATGTTAAGAATGATTAAAAGTATTTGCTAATCCCTCAACCTTCAGCCACATGAAATATACTATTAGAAAGACTATGGTGGCTGTAAAGCCCTAAGGGTCTCATTCAGCATTTATATCATAAAGCTTTGACAATTCAGAAAACAGTCAAACTGAGCTGCTGATGGGAGTTCTCTAAAGATTGCTTTATCTTGCCAATGTGGGAATGGAAAATTCCGTATCTTTGGAATGAATTGGAGCTGAGTTTTGGTCAGCCAATATGCACTGATTGAATAGTTAGGGATCTTGGATTCCTAGAACTATAAAGGGTTAATTCTATAAGAGGCCTTAGAGATAATCAAGTCCAGAACTCCAAAATCATAGGTAGCATTAGGGGTAGGATTATAATCTCCCTAAATTCACATGCTGAAGTTCTAACTCGTAGTGTCTTAGAATGTTACCCTATTTGAGGATAGAGTTTTTACAGAGGCCACCAAGCTAAAATGAAATTGTTAGGGTAGGCTCTGATTCAGTATGACTGGTAACCTTATAGGAAGGGGAAATTTGGATATAGAGGCATCTGTAGAAAGTTGTTGTTGTTACGTGCCCTCAAGTTGGTATCTGACTCATAGTGACTCTGTGTACAACAGAAGAAACACTATTGTCATGCTCATCTGATATTCATAGGGTTTTCAATGGCTGATTTGCTTTTTGGGAGTGGGTTGCTGAGTCCTTCTCCCAAGCCTACAGCACCTGGTGTTCCCATGCGGTGTCCCATCCAAGTACTAACCAGGTCTGACCCTGCTGAGCTTACAGGATCTGACAGGACCAGATGCCACAGTGCTACGACTGAAGATCATGTAGAGGGTGGTGGTTGTTGTTAGGTGCTGTTGAGTCGGTATCTGACTCATAGTGACCCTACATACAACAGGCAAAACACTTTGTCAGTGTTTTTCTGCTATTCATAGGGATTTCAATGGCAGATTGATTTTTTGGGAGTGGGTTGCTGGGTCCTTCTCCCAAACCCTACAGCACCTGGTGTTCCCAGGGGGTCTCCTATCCACATACTAACCAGGCCCGACCCTGCTTAGCTTCTGAGATCTGACAGGATCAGATGCCACAGTGCTATGGCTGCAGGCATGTAGAGGGTAGACGATATAAAAAGACTCACAGAGAATGTGGATATTTACAAGTCAAGGAGATCTAGAGGAGATCCTTCCATTAATGCCCTTAGAAAGAGCCAAACCTGTTAATAACTATACTTTGGTCCTATAGCCTCCATAACTTTGAAACAATAAATTGCTGTTGCTTAAGCTACTCAGTTTATAGTATTTTATTATGACAGCCCTATAAAACATACAGTGGGTAAACTGAGGTCCTAATGTAGAACGGGTCTGGGATTTAGCTCAGTTGGTAGAGTGCTGCGCTGCAGTCTCTGAGGTCTCGAGTTCAATTCCCAGCACTGCAAAAATGGGAGAAGGACCTGGCAATCCACTCCCAAAGTAATCCCGAAACAGTCAGCCATTGAAAACCCTATGAAGGTCGCTATGAGTCGGACACCGACTTGACAGCACCTAACAACAACAACAATGTAGAATGTTACCCAGGCCTCTTGTTTGGCAAGGTGGTAGATGCTTTTGGCCTAGCTTGATTAAATATGAAAATATCTCAACACTAGAGACTATTTTAGTGAGGTCATATAAATTTCTCCAGGTTTGATCTCTTCTTGAAGAAAATTCCCTAAATTTAAATATTTAGGAGTGCTTATGAAATATGTAGAAAGAAAGAAGCATGTGTATAGTGATAAAGGAAATGCAACAAAAAGAAGCAAACCTCTTTCTACTATGCCTCTCTACTTGTCCCTCAATCAACAAATTTGCGGAGTATCAGTGAACCTTTCCTACTTCATTAGTGACACTTGTTGTATTAGAGGATGTCAGAATTACATTTTTTACTTTTTTTTTAGGTAATTTTTTTGGTGGAAGTTGTGAAGGCAGTAAGGGAAGTGAGCAAAGAACACAGGAAGAGGAAAACAATGGGAAGTGCAAAGTATAATTGATCATAATTTGCTTGGTACCCCTTCAGTTTACCTTTGTAACTTGAAATAAATTTAATCTGACAGACAAATTTCAATAATAGTGAAAGAACTTTTCCATACTTTTCATCCAAGTTCACCAATTATCAACATTCATCACATTTTCTTTGTCATTTCTATATATGCGCTTTTCTTCCTAAACATGTCAGTGTGTTTCCAGAGAATGGGACTATTTCTTTATGTAACTGCAGTACAAAGATCAAAATCAAGATATTTGACATTGATATTAACTAATAGATATTATTAGAATTTCACAAATTACCTCAATAATGCCTTTTATAGCACCCCTCCCTCAAAGTTTAGGATCCAGTTGAAGATCACAGTTAATTTTCATGAATCTCAGATCTTTTATCTGGAAAGATTGCTTAGTCTGAGTATATTGATGTATTTTAAAGAATATAGGTCAAATATTTTGTAGACCTAACAACAACAACATTTTGTAGACCATGTCATATTTTGCATCTGTCTGATGCTTTCTCGTAACTCAAATCATGTGCATTTCTGGTATAAAACCACTGAGGTGTGTATCCTTTTTAATGTATCACACATGATGTTGTGTTATCTCACCAGCTTCCTCTCCCCTAACACACTTTACTGGGCAATCAAAAACAACAGGTTAATAATGAATACAACTAAGGATAACTTTTGAGAGGAAAACTCATGTTTTCATTGATTGATTCATAACATATAGAAAATTTATATTCTTCAGAGTATCAATTTGTTCCTTTTTGGAGGCTGGATTAATTAGTTTTGCTTTGCTTCAGTGGTTCTAGAAAATTGTTCAGGTTATGAACTGCTTGGAAACCAGGATCCTTTTTATGGATTTTTGAAAGATTTCTTTTCTAAGCCCTCATATTAAAATAAGAAGCAAACAAGCTGTTGACCTGAACATTATCAATTATCAGTGAGTTCCCTTGTTAATAACTTGTTCTTTACAGATTCATTTTGTTTTCTATAATCCTGGTTTAATAGTCCAGGGGTAGTTGGGCCTGAAGTTTAAAGAAAAAATTGTGACAAAAGAATGTAGTTAAAGAAATGTTTTTCGTTAATATATTATGTTCTACAAATTGGAAAACTATAGCCACTGATGGATTTTAGCTGAAGAATCCATTCATGGAACACAAATGCCTGAAAAGAGGAAAGATGAAAACTGTGGTTTTCTATAGCATGTTTTTCTAACTGCTATAGGGTGAATGGGCTGGGATTTAGCTCAGTTGGTAGAGCGCAGCTCTGTAGTCTCTGAGGTCCCGAGTTTGAGGCCCAGCACCGCAAAAACAGGAGAAGAGCATGGCAATCCACTCCTGAGGCAATCTTGAAAACAATCAGCCATTGAAAACCCTATAAGGGTCACTATGAGTTGGATATGACTCGACGGCACCTAACAACAACAGTAGGGTGAATGGGTTACTCATGTGTGAAGTGCTACAGTTTGAATGTCTTTATCAAAATTCATGTTGAAATTCAATCCCTATGGTATGGTATTAAGAGGATGGAAACAATCTGACTATGGAATTTGGAGGTGGGAGGGATCTTGGGGAGTTAGTCAAGGTTAAACGAGAGCATAAGGATGGGACCCTAATTCAGTGGACTGTGGCTTTCTAAAAAGAGGAGGAGAGACCTGAGCTAAGATACTCTGCCTTGCAGTTTGATGCCCTATGCCACTTTTGCAGAGTCCCCACCAGCCAGGACCTCACCACATGTGATTGCTCAATCTTAGACTTTCTAGCCTTCAGAATCATGAACTGAATAAACGTCTCTATTCATTATAAACTACTCAGTTTGGTATTCAGTTATGGCAACAAAAAACAGTCTAAGACAAGGCATACTGGTTTCCCCTGTGTCTCTGATGATTTGGTGGGGCCTGGGGAGCTGGAGGTCATGGGCTGATTGCCTCTGGCCACAAGCAGCCTCAAAACTTTATCCTCATCTGCCCTTAAAACTCTTATCATTTTTTGGGCTTGCCATAAAGTGAAAAAATTGGGAAACACTATAATTACCTGCTTTATTTTATGTCCCCCTGAAAGCAAGTGCCTAAAGGCAGGACCTGAGTCTTATTCATTCATTTGTCTTTTGCAGTGCATAGGATAGGGCCAGGCACACAGTACTTACTCCATATGTATTTATTACATTAAAATTGCTGATTTCCTGCTATGAGCTGGCAGTGGGAAAAAAGCTGTGATGGTTAAGCAATGAGACAGGGTTTGAGGGGCCACTTTTCCAACAGCTGTTGACTTAGAGGACAGAGAGTCTTTTAAACACAGCTTAAAGGACACCTTGAATCTGAAATAGAGCAAATGACAAAGTGGTGAAAGAACAGACACATAACACATTTCTGGAGAAAGAGAGTGAACCCAATCCCTGGCAGGATTAGCAGGTTAATTAAAGAATCTGTCCTGATGAGGCTGGCACTTCTTCAATTCAGACTGACATTAACTCAAGGCATAGGCCCCAATCTATCTTTTCCACCAGCTGCCATTTTCCTGAAATACTTACCCGACAAGTCAATTCCTAAGGACCTTTTAGTGTGTAATTGTATCTCAGGAAGAAGCCCAGTCCAGGAGAGGTGATACATCGGCTCATGGATTAACAGGGTCAGGGTCATCTGATTAACTCTTGACTACCTAGTAACAGTCAGTGGGTAGAATGGGCAACAAATGGAAAGCTTGGGTAGAGTAAGTGAATTAACATTCTGAGCATCTGTCATGTGCCTGGCACAGTGCTAGGCACATTGTACCTTTTTTCTCAACTGATATGGTGGTTAAAGTTGACTATGGTTCTGTCAGGCAAATTGAGGTTTAAATCCAAGCTCTACCATGTTCTGTGACTCTAGACAGCTAATTTTATGTAAGCCTTGGTTGCTTTATTTGTAAAACAAGAACAATGATACTATTGTGTCAGTTTCCCAGGGATGCCATAAAAAACTACCACCAATTCTGTGGCTTGAAACAAGAATATATTCCCTCAGTTTGGAAACCTACAAATCCCAAATCAAGGTGTCATTAAGGTCTAGCTCCCTCTAAATGCTCTAGGAGGGAATCTTTCCTTTCTTCTTCAGTTTTTTAGTGGTTGTAGACATTTCTTAGCCCTGCATCCATACCACTGTGGCATCTGATCCTGTCAGATATTGGAAGCTAAGTAGGGTCTGACCTGGTTAGTACTTGGATGGGACACCACATGGGAACACCAGGTGCTGCAAGCTTGGGAGAAGGACCCAGCAGCCCACTGCCCCCACTCAAAAAAAATATCAGCCATTGAAAACCCTATGAATAGCAGATAAGCACTAACAATAGTGTTTCACCTGTTGTACATAGGGTCTCTGGTACCCAACAAGAAGAAGGCATTTCTTGGCTTGTGTCTGCATAACTCTTAATCTCCAACTCCTCCTTCACATGACCTTCTCCTCTGTGTCTTCTGTCTCTCATAAAGACATTTGACATTAGACTTAGGGCCTACCTGAGTAATTCAGGATATTCTCATATTGAGATCATTAAGTTGAGTGCACGGCAAGCTGTGCCATACTATGAAATCTGGGAAGTAGGTCTTTCAAACCTCTATGAACATGTTGAAATAGGTTCATAGAGGTTTATTACCTTGCCCAAAGTTAAACTGGGGTTCCTAACTTTTACCCAGTAATCACAACCCTTTGTGTTTTGGTTTGTCACCTAAAAGAATAGATTGAATCCTCCTATACAGACTGTACCTGCAGCCATAGCCCTGTGGCATCCGATCCCATCAGATCTTGGAAGCTAAGCAGGGTCGGGCCTGGTTAGTACCTGGATGGGAGACCACCTGGGAACACCAGGTACTGTAGGCTTGGGAGGTGGACCTGGCAACCCACTCCCCAAAATCAATCTGCCATTGAAAACCCTATGAACAGCAGAGAAGCACTGAAAGTAGTGTTCCCCTGTTGTACGTAGGGTCGCTATGAGTCGGATACTGACTTCGATGGCACCTGACAACAACAACAACACACAGACTCTGAGACAAAGATATCTCCCACTGCAGATCCTGAGATAAAAATTTAGATGCAAGTACGTTGTTTGGAAATCATTCAGAAGAAGCAGTGGATAGTGGAGAAGTAAATAATGAAAGGAAGGAAGCTAATGAAAGTTGCATTGCAGTGAGTAGATCACTGCGGTGGGACTTCCTGGGAAGTTGGTGTATGTGAGAACTGTCCACCAACACAGGGGTGACCTATAGGGTGGACTGAGGGGATCTAAGAGAGGCATGAAGAATATCTTCTACCTTAACAGAAACTCTATGGTGACAGAAAGCTTGGAGGGTCAGGATGGGAGGTGGGGAGTGAAATGAAGGGCAGATATGGAAAATAAAAGTTATTTTAGCTTTTGGTAATTTTTTTTGGGCCGCTCCTGGAAATGTGGTGAAATCCTAAGTTGTTAGTGCTGGAGTTGACCTTACAACTCATGGTTTGACCACTGCTGCAATCCCCCATACAATATTGCCCATCCTCAGATTTGTCCTCAGAGGGTGTGCATAGTCATTACTTAGATACCTGTAAGACAGAGGGCTCACTACTTCCTGGCAGTCTGTCCCATTGCTGCACCACTCTAATCATGAGAAGTATCTGTAAATTGATTCAAAATTCGATTCCTTGACTCTCTCACCCAAGAGATCTAGTTCATTTCCCTGGATCCTCTTTGCCCCTAAGTGATATCTGTTTGCTTACACACTGTTTTTAGCTCTATAGTCCCATTGTGTTCCTGCCCTAAAGCTGTGGCTCTTTGGAGACACTGTGTCCAATTCCTGTAGGGCTCTTGTTTATAATGATCTAGGGAGTCACTTAAATGTTTTTAGAATGAAATATAACTGAACCCTCAGGGGCAATTGGAACATATGGTATAATAAGAGGAACATCCACTTAGCAGATGCTGAATAAGTACTTTGTGTGTCAGACCTGTGGCTTAGAGTCTGTTGGGAGAGATGGACAGAAAATGGCCAACTGTGATTCCCAGTAAAGTATTTGAAACATCCCTCTGCCAGGGAAGAATGAGGTGCAGCATGTTTTCCAAAGCCTGAGGATTCCATGCTCTGAGCATACCAGTCTCATCAAGGGAATTAGGAGAGGTTCATGGAGGCAGCATTTGCATTTGGCTTTGATGAATGCCTGGGATTTTAACAGAATCTGATACTGCTGGGAAAGGAATCTGAGGCTAAGGGATCTGCACATGAAAGTCCTGGAGATGAGGACATGTATGCTTTATTCAGAAAATGACAATTAGTCAGATTCTCCTTGATTTTAGAGTATGTATATGTGTGTGCTTGTATGGTTAGTAGCAGATAAGGCTTGTATGGTAGGTGAAAGACCCACTTAAACAGTATCCTGTGGTAACTGGTTTTATCCATTAGATGCTAGGAAAGTCTTTAAATGCTTTTGCACAGGGAAAAGAAAGACTCAATGTTGTTTTCTATGAGTCACTCTGATACTATTGTGGATGAGAGTCTAGGTTTGGGGGTAACTGGAGATAGGAAGACCAGGTAAGGTGTGAGTGTAGACATCCAGAAAGGAATTTACCCATCTTCTAGTGTTTGACATTCCAGGTTTCCATTATGATATTTCTTTGTCCATTTGTTAGTAAGAAAAAGCAAAGTTTTGTTACTGGTGAACTATGGGGTGTTTGGAGCATAGGCAGTGAACATGGCGCAACGTGGATCTATGTGGAAATAGCTGGGGAGACAGACGAGTAGGAACACAGGTTGGAATCAGGTTACAAAGACTGTGAATGTCAGAATAACAAGCTGTATGATTATAATTGAAGCTTTGTTCCATTACTTCATCTTCCACATCTAGACATGCTTCTCTGCTTCTGGCTCTGACCTCTCTGTGGCACAAAGGGCACTGCTCTGAAGCCAGATAACCACAGTTCCTTCCACTCCCTTCTCAAATGTATTTGGGCCCTGGCCTCAGGCAGTTCCAGACTAGCAAGGTGTGTGGATCGGGAGATACCGGGGCAAGGGCACTGACTGTGGACCTCTGTGATGCCTCATCACTTTGGGCTTGAACTTGTTCACTTTTCTCCCTTTTCCTCTCCTTAGGGCCTTTATCCAACCTGGCAAAGAGGAGCCACTAAGGTCATAGAGTCAGGAGCGCAGGAGGACATGAGAGTCATTGATTCCAGTATATTTCAAGGACCATATCCTGGTTCTTGCTGAATTCTGAGTCCTAACACAGATCCTGGTCCATTACAGGTACTCAGTCAATGCCCACTGGAGGAATGAATGATTGGGTGAGTGATCAGAACCAATTGTGTGCAGATGACAAAACCAAAGTCTGGTGGCTTAAGTGGCTGCTGAAAATACCTCTGGCTTTTGGGTCAGGCAGAGCTGGAGTCACATCTTGGAGCCACTCTCCTTGGTTGTAGCTCTTTAAAACAAAGACAGTAATACATGCCTTACAAAGATAGCAGGTATGAGGATCTAAAAGATACTGCAGATAAAGCTTCTAGGATGGTGCTGAGCACACAGTTTGCACCCAATATTTTTAGGCTGTAACCTAGCTCAAAGCTTTTCTGAGTGTTAGTAGCAATCCCTTGACCTTTGGAAGGTTTTAAAACCACAGACAGCATGATCTATCTAGGGCAGCTTTGGATGAGCCTCATTAGAGGGAGAGGGATGGATTGAATGACTCTGGGCTCTGTCCAATCCCTTTTGGGTCTTGGAACCAAAGATGCACTTCTGATCCTAACCATTGGGTGGCACCAGCCCATCAGGTTAGGTAACTGACAGTGGAACACAAGGCCTCCTCTGCTTCCCAGCAGGGGAGTTGGGAAGCAGGAGGGAGTGAGCCAGTGTGGGGGTGGGGGAAGGAACAGCTTAGAGAGTCCAGGTGTTTGTGCCTCTGCTTGCCTGTGTGTGTGTATGTGTGCCTTTGTGCATGACTGGGGTGGGGGTAGGCTGTATAAGCATTATGAGAGTGCATGAACATGTGTGTGTGTGTGTGTGTGTGTGTGTGAGAGAGAGAGAGAGAGAGAGAGAGAGAGAGAGAGAGAGAGAACCAGGGAGCAAGAGCGCCCTAGCAAACTAAGAACTCAGAGAAAGGGGGCCTTTGTTTCACCCTTGTTTATGTGCAGGGAATCATTTGACCTAAATCAAATAGCTCTGCCCTTAGGATATTTGTCTATGGCTGCGGGTGAGGTGAAGCTGGGGGACATGGAATTTTCAAGATGTTAGAGGCATTAAAATTTATTTAATCAACCTCCTCATTTTATTTGTGGAGAAAACTGAGGCTAGAAGAGGGCTCTGTTTGGGTTGGGGGCCATGCCATAGACCCTTTAGGGGGAGAGTCTGGCTTCATAACCCTGTCTACCATAGTCTCCACATTTAAGCTTGGGGCTACCTTAGGACAAGGAGTTGGACCAGTGAAACATGGTAGGTGACCTCCAGGAAGAAAATCTGTACAAAATGGGGCCCAGTACCCCTCATTTAGTCTAAGCTGCATCTCAGTGGAAGCATCCTGGCTTCTCTCTTGTATGTGTTACTTATCACATCTGAATCCTGAGCTAACCCACACTGGTCTTGGCATGCCCTGGAGGGCAGCTGGCTTTCCTTAAGGTCCCCTGATAGGCAGGTGATAGCCAGGGACTACAGT
This sequence comes from Pedetes capensis, assembly GCA_007922755.1. Lineage (NCBI taxonomy): Eukaryota > Metazoa > Chordata > Mammalia > Rodentia > Pedetidae > Pedetes > Pedetes capensis. The sequence goes on from VMDO01005058.1 coordinate 112,313, forward strand.
CCTGGTCTCTGGTCTTCCTCCCTAAGACTTTTTTCTAGTTTTTTCCCTTCCCTTCCCTTCCCTTCCCTTCCCTTCCCTTCCCTTCCCTTCCTTTCCCTTCTCTTTTGGTTTGTTTTCTCCAGTGCTGGGGGGTTGAATCCAGGGTCTCACATAGGGCTCTACCACTGAGTTGCACCTTTAGCCCCTTGTTTTTTATTTTGAGACAAGATTCCATTAAATCGCTCAGGCTGCCTCTGTTTTTGAACTTGTGATCTTTGTGCCTCAGCTTCCCTAGTTACTGGGATTACAGATGTACTCCACAGTGCCTGAATTTCTTTTTGTTCTTGCCTCAGTCTTACTCTAGGGAAGGGGCTCCATCTATCTTCGTAGCCAGGGGATCCAGCTTCTAGAGGCACCAGGCCCTGGCCCCATCTCACTAATCCCTTTTGATAGGGGCTGTGAGCCACACCCAAGATCTAGTGATGGAAAAATATATATATATTCGATTCATGCAGAGAGCTAGGCTGTAGCTGGTAAAAGGATGAGAAGCACTGACTGCCCTTGGTTCCAGCTGACTGTGCCCTGAGTACTCTGCTGCATCTTTAGTACTGAGCTCAGACTGCCTGGGCTTGAATGCTGCTCCTTCACTATCTAGCTCTATCACCTCAAGCCAACCTCCTTGTCACTCACTGTCTGTATTTTAAGACCTGAGATGTCACTAGTGTCCCAGAGAGGATAGTTGAGAGGTTCAAATGGATTAACACATATGATGTGTCTGGAACTCAGTCTTCATATGTATTGCTATTGGTGTGCTTGACTCTTTAGAACAACCCTGCTAAAAATGAACAATATGGCATTCCCATGTTATAAATGAGGAAACTGCGACTCAGGTGATGTAAATGATTCTAGGTACTACAGTGGTAGGTTTAACTATAGAATCCAAGTCTACAGATGCAGACCTTGTGCCAGGTCTCTAAAATCCTTATTGTCCCGTTGCCAAGTCCAGGCATGACAGGTGGCCTCCTTTTAAGAAAAAATCGATAAAAGCAGAATCAAAATATTGCACAAATATGAACAAGTACGAGAAAGATTAAGAAAATGAAAAAGATTTTCAATAATGGAAAATGACTTTCTCCTAGGCCTAATGTTCTCATCAAGCTCCCAGTCTATCTTAATGCTGACAAGTTGGTATTCTGATGCTTGAGGAGAGAAACAGATGCTAGGAACTCTTCTTGGTTTTCCAGAGTCCTACACTAACAGGAGGGCTGGGATTTAGCTCAGTTGGTAGAGCACTGTGCTGCAGTCTCTGAGGTCCCGAGTTCAATTCCCAGCACTGCAAAAATGGGAGAAGGGCCTGACAATCCACTCCCAAGGCAATCCCGAAACAGTCAGCCATTGAAAACCCTATGAGAGTCACTATGAGTCGGATACTGACTCGTCCACACCTAACAACAACAACACTAACAGGAAGGGAGTCCCTGGCTCTGAACTTACCCATCCTTTGTCAATTCAGAGCCATCCCACATGGATATTGTAGCTGTATGGGCTGTCCATGGACTCTACAGTACAGTTCGTCACCCTTTGTGAGCTCTGTGCCAACACATAATTGACTTTATATAAAACATAGTTATGAGCACTCATTCTGGCTGGGAGGCACTAGTTAACACAGAAATTACTTAATTCAGATGTGAGATGTCAGGCCACTAATGAACCAGCCTGGCACCTGATCCAGGAAGGGGCCTCTGGGCAGCTTTATCCCAGCACATGGAACCTGCAAAGTAAGGCAGTGTTTGCTGCCTGCAACTTCCTTGCAAGTTCTCGCATAAAACGTCCCTTGATGGAGGTCCTTTCCATCCCTGCTGGACAATGAGCAATCGGCACATTGTGTCCATCCACTCATCTAACCCATCTCTTTGAAGCCTCTACTCTAATGACTTAGTGTATGCTGTCAATTCTTGCTCTACTTTCATGGATCTTGTAAAACTTTTGGATTTTACAAGCGACATTTATGAGCCAAACCACTGTCTTTTGGAAATCCCGAAGGCCTGTCTTATCTTGACTTGTGCAGAGCTTGGCTGGGCAGGTGGAAGGGTGGCTTCAGTTGCTAACAGCAGGACAGGTTGAATCTTGGGGAGCCCAAGGTTGGGGCAGAAGGAAGGAGGGAATTTGAATTGCTAAGCAGGAACTTTGGGGTTAGGAACAGGAATCAAATCACTCAGCTAGACACCCAGCAGAAGTGAATTGAGTCTCCCTGCTTCCATTTTTGTTACCTGCAATTCATTTTTCACTCAGCAGACGAATCTTTCACACTCTTAAATCCTGCTATGTTTCCCTCCTGCTTAAAGCTGCCCAATGGATCCCTATTATGCTGGAAATAACATGCAAATCCCTTACCCTGGCCTAGAAGGGTCTGGATAGCCTGATTCCTCCCTTCTATTCCTCAGGCCTTACCATTCTCACATTCTCCATCCTCACCCTGCTTGCCTGCGCTGGACACCTAACCTTCTTTCTGATCCTGGGAACAGGGCCAAGCTGACAGAGCCTTTGTACCCGGTTTCCCTCCTGTCTGAAATGCTGTTCTCCCAGATTGTTAGGATGCTGGCTACTTCTTGATCAGGTCCCAATTCAAATGTCATCTCAGAGTTGTGGCAGGGATGAGAGTATTGATCTTTTTATTTTAGAATTGACTATTAAAAGACATTGCCATATTATGGCAGCTGGGATATGATCTGGATCAGATCTCAAGGGCCCAGGGGACCCTGTACCCTACCAACAACACAATCAGAAAAGTAATAGATGTCTGTGCTCATAACAGCAGCAGGAAACGGAGAAGTTTGCTACTGTGCATTTTTAGCTTTTAAAAAGCAATTTCTAAGAGCTGGGTATGGTGGCACACACTTGTAATCCAAACCACTAAGGAGGTTCAGGTAGGAGGATTCTGAGTTCAAGGCCAGCCTGGGCACCATGGCACAACTCCATCTCAAACAAAAACAAAAAAGCAATATTCTATTAACCTTAAGATATTAAGAGTCAGAATTTGCCCATGATCTCAGTGTCTCAATAGAGCAAATATTTTATGTGTCTATTTCTTCTTTTAGGGTTTGTCCATACAAAACGTTCATGTGCAAATATATTTTAGTCTCAGGTAAGACACTGGGTAGGAAAGGTAAGACTTGGTCATCTCTAGGTATGTGACATGGTCACTATATCTGGAACCAGACTTCCTAGTTTAAACTCTCATTGGGTATATTTGGAAAAGTTATTTAACAACTTTCTCATTAATAAAGTGGGAATGACCCTGGGCATGGTCATGTATGTCTGTAGTCCCAACTGCTCAGGAGGCTGAGGTGGGAAGACTGATCCCTGGAGTATAAGATCAACTTGGACAACATAGCAAGATGCCATCTCAAAAAATAAAATGGGAATGATGAAAATAATAGCTCCAAGAACTACTAGAAAGATTAAATGAATAATTTAGGAAAAGTGCTAGAATAGTGCCTAGGGTAAGATTAGTGATAAAGGTCAATTGATATGATTGTGACCTGCAGCCATAACACCCTGGCATCCAATCCCACCTGATCTAGGAAGCTAAGCAGGGTGAGCCTGGTTAGTCTTTGGATGGAAGACCATTTGGTAATACCATGTGCTGCAGGCTAGGGAGAAGGACCTGGCAGCCCAATCCTGAAATAATTAGGCATTGAAAACTCTATGAATGGCGGAGAAGCACTGACATAGTGCCGGGTATGGCACAGTGTTGAGGAGTGTTTTTCTGTTGTACATAGGGTCGTTAAGAGTTGGACCTGACTTGACAGCACTTAACAACAACAATAAAACAATATGATTGTTTTTTTTTTATTAGAAATTTTTAATGTACATCATAATGTGATTCATTTTGACATGCTTTTCGTTGTGACAATTTTCATATATGCAATTTGATAAGCATTATACATATAGCTTACCCCTTACCCTCCTCTATGTTTCCCCCCTCCCCCCTTCCTATCTAAGTTTCCCATCCAAGTGTTCTCTATCTTTTACTATATAGTATTTTTCTATATGTCCTTGGGTTCCATTTCTGTTTAAGATAGAAACTTTTCCTGTAGTGGTCTTTGTTTCTATCTTGTTAGAACAATTACATGCGATTTTTAGTCCATTTGTATTGACCTCATTCTTATCTTCCCT
>VMDO01005059.1:0-116329 GCA_007922755.1 Pedetes capensis
AATTGAAGAGATAGGGTGAAAGTATACAGCCCTGATGCACACCTTTCTCAACTTTAAACCACTCAGTGTTTCCTTGTTCTATTTGAACAACTGCCTCCTGGTTCATGTACAGATTTCTCATGAGCACAATTAGGTGTTCTGGTATTCCCATTTTCCGAAGTGTTATCCATAATTTGTTATGATCCACACAATCAAATGCATTTGCATAGTCAATAAAATATAGATAGACACCTTTCTGATATTCTCTGCTTTCAGCTAATACCCACCTGACATCAGCAATGATGTCCCCGGTTCCCCGCCCTCTTCTGAATCCCACTTGATTTTCCGGTAATTCCCTGTCTATATACTGCTGGAGTCGCTTCTGAATGATCTTTAGTAGAATTTTGCTTGGGTGCAATATTAATGATATTGTCCAATAGTTTGAACTTTCAGTTGGATCCCCTTTTTTGGGAATAGGCACAAATATGGGTCTCTTCCAGTCAGTTGGCCACATAGCTGTTTCCCAAATCTGTCGGCTAAACATGTTAACACCTCCAGTGCTGCATCTGTTTGTTGAAACATCTCTATTGGTATCCAATCAACTCCTGGATCCTTGTGTTTCACCAGTTATTTCAAGGCAGCTTCCACTTCATCCTTCAACACCCTTGGTTCCTCTTCATATGCAACTTCTTGGAATGGTTGGTCATCTACCTATTCTTTCTTGTATAATGACTCTGGGTATTCTTCCCATCTTCTTTTGATGATTTCCTGCATCATTTAATACTTTCCCTGTAGAATCTTTCACTACTGCCACTTGAGGCTTGAATTTTTTCTTCACTTCCTTAAGCTTGAGAAACACAGAGCGTGTTCTTCCCTTTTGGTTTTCTGCCTCCAGCTCCTTGCACATGTCATTATAATATTTGTTTTGTCTTCTCGAGCTGCCTTCTGAAATCTTCTGTTTAGTTCCTTAACTTCATCATGTCTTCCTTTTGCTTTAGCTGCTCTACATTTGAGGGCAAGGTCCAGTGTCTCTTTGGACATGTAATTTGGTCTTTTCTTTTTTTCTTGTCTTTTTAAGAACTTTTTGCTTCCTTCTTGAATGATATCTTTTATGTCATGCCACAACTCTTCTGGTCTCCTGTCATTTGTGTCTAATGCATTAAACCTATTTTTGAGGTGGTCTCTGAACTCAGGTGGGATATACTCAAGCTCATACTGTGGCTCTTGTATACTTGTTCTAATTTTCTTCAGCTTCAGTTTGAACTTGCATATGAGAAGTTGATGGTCTGATCCACAGTCAGCACTTGGTCTTGTTTTGACATTTTGTACAGAGCTTTTCCATCGTCTCTTTGCACATATGTAGTCAATTTGATTCCTGTATGTTCCGTCTGGTGAAGTCCATGTGTATAGTCTCTGTTTATGTTGTTGAAAAATGTATTTGTAATGAAAAGGTCATTGGTCTGACAAAATTCTATCATGGGATCTCCAGCTTCGTTTTTGTCACCAAGACCATATTTTCCAACTACTGAGCCTTCTTGTTTCCAACCTTTGCATTCCAGTCACCAGTGATTATCAGTATGCCTTGATTGCATGTTTGATCTATTTCAGATTGCAGAAGCTGATAGAAGTCTTCCCTTTCTTCATTTGTGGCCTTAGTGGTGGGTGCATAAATTTGAATAATAGTCATATTAACTGGCCTTCTTTGTAGGCATATGGATGTTATTCTATCACTGACAACATTTTATTTCATGACAGATCTTGAAATGTCTTTTTTGATGATGAATGCAACCCCATTTCTCCTTAGTTTATCATTCCCAGCATAGTAGACCATATGATTGTCTGACTCAAAATGGCCTGTGCCGGTCCATTTTAGCTCACTGATGCCTAGAGTGTCAATGTTTATGCACTCCATTTCTCTTTTAACAATTCCTAATTTTCCTAGATTCATACTACATACATTCCATGTTCCAATTATTAATAGATGCTTACAGTTGTTTCTCCTCATTTTGAGTTGTGCCACATCAGCAAATGGAGATCCCTGGGGCTTTACTCCATTTCCCTCATCACGGTAGACTCTACTTGGAGGAGGCAACTCTTCCCCAGTAGTCTTTTGAGTGCCTTCCAACCTGGGGGGGTTCATTTTCCAGCACTATATCTGACAGTGTTTCTTTGCTATCCATAGGGTTTTGAATGGCTAGTTGTTTGGGGAGTGGCTCGCCTGGTCCTTCTCCCTAGTCTATCTTAGTCTGGAAGCTCAGCTGAAAACCTGTCCACCATGGGTAACCTTGTTCATGTCCGAGGTTACAGTGGCAGAGCTCTCAGCCTCATCTCAACACACAAGCCCCCACAGTGCAGCAAACTGACAGATGTGTGTGGGAAATCCCAGCCACTCGGGAGCATTAAATTGAGGGTATTTTGGTCAGGCTGTTCAAAGCAAGTAGAGGCAGAATTCCCTAGGTTCCCTGATACAGCGTTTGTCTATAAATCCAACGCAATCTGGTACAGCAGAAAAACAATAGCCTCAGGAGACAAAAAGTCTTATAATTGACTCTTGACCGTGTCCACTGAGTAGCTCCATGAACTTCGCCTGCTAATTATCTTTTCCGAGGCTCATCGGTAAATGAAGAATGATGACATCAAGCTTTGAAAATACATGGGGTAATACCTATAGATGAAGAGCCTTAGGACAGCAACCACAGTCTTGGGGAGAGAGGGAGGGTCTCTGGGGTGACTGTGATGGTGGCAATCTGAATTTCCCCTCCCGGAATAACCCACTGGAATTAGTCCCAGTGTGGCTGTGCAGCACTGCGGCAGGTCTGAAATGTGTGATGCACATGTGTGATGAGCTGGCCAGACTTCCACCTTTAGGATGATGGCACAAGCAGTTGAAGGCTCCACTTGTCTCCGAGCGTTGGTTAATAAAATCATTATCAGTCCAAGATTTTGCAGATGTTGTTGTTAGCTGTCCTCGAGTCCTGTCTGACTCATAGAGACCCTTATAGGGTTCCCAATGGCTGATTGTTTCGGGATTGCCTTAGGAGTGCGTTGCCACATCCTTCTCCCATTTTTACGGTGCTGGGAATTGAGCTCAGGACCTCAGAGATTGCAGAGCGGCACCCTACCTACTGAGCTAAATCTCAGCCCTTGCAGAAGATAGTTCTACTTATTAGTTCAAAAATTAACAAATAGTCCCCTGAGGCTTTTTTTTTTTCTATTTTCTGTTTTTATGGTTTAGCAAGCATTTCACAATGGAAGGCTCCTTCCTCCAAGGCCTCAGGAAGAGGGCGGGAATGTCCCATGGTGCCTGCCTGCTCACTCTGGCACATGACAGTCACGTTTGCTAATGTAATCTGCCCTTAATAAAGTGGCCAGTGTCTGAAAACCGCAGGAGTTGATTTCCCAGCTGCGGGAGGCAGGCTCAGTGTCACCTAGAACTTTCCTTAGCCTCATTTGCTCCATGAACTTGGGCAAGTTAATTTTCCTTTCTGAAACTCATCTATTAATTAACTGTAACATCAAACATACAAGAATAAAGAAAGCAGCAATTGTGGAGTGATGAGCAGAGAATGTGTGTAGGCACTGGATTTCAGCACCACTTCCTTCTGGTTCAATCAAAAAATTGGGACAGGACAAAATGTGCAGCTGAATCCGCAAAAAAATCTGAGTTATAATTACAAACCCACCCCCTTCTCCGACTTACTCAGCATTTTAGCTGGCACTTACTCTTCAGAGTTGGCCTCATCATTTCTTACTTAAGCTAATTAAAGCACACACACACACACACACAGCGACAATGACAACAACAACACAGTGTTACTCAACATATGGAAGGCTTCTAACTTTTCCTTTTTTCTTTTTGTTGTACTTGGAGGTTGAACCCAGGGTCTCCAGCATGGTAGGTAAGTGTTCTCCCTCTGAGCTGCACCCCAGCTCCCCTTTATTTTCATTGTTTATTTTAAGACAGGGTCTTACTAAGTTGAACAAGCTGTGCTTGGCCTCAAACTTGGGATCCTTCTGTCTCAGCCTTCCAAGTAGTTGGAATTACAGATGTGGACCACAGGGCCTGGCTTTATGTTTTTAAAAATGATACTTTATGAATAGAATAGTAGCAGATTCTCATAAATGGGCATAAAATTTAGTAACACAGGAAAGCTTCATAAAGTTCTATTTTAAGAGAAGCCATATAGGTCTTAGTAATAAATACTTTAGGAAAAAAAACAAGAAAACAAGTTTTGTCATTGTTGTTGCTAGTTGCTGTCGAGTTGGGTCTGACTCATAGAAACCCTCAAAGGGTTTTCAGTGGCTGATTGTTTCGGGATTGCTTTGGGAATGGATTGACATGTCTTTCTCCTATAAACAAGTTTTAAGTACAATGAACTATCAGTTTGAAAATATTGATGTAAATTCATTTTATATTCTATAATTTGATTTTATTATGGTATGTAATGTTACATACATGATGGTTAGATAGGAGCTACACAGAGGAATTTGTAACTGATAAAGCTGTCACTAAATTTTAAAAGTGGCTCATTTTGACCTCATATTCTTCCTTCAGAAAATAAATTTTCTATAAAAAGTTGATCGCATATGTGAAACCACTAAAAATCTAAAATGATGTGCACTGTTTGCAAACTTTACCATTTTATAAAGATCGATACTATAACTTCAAAATATATTACCTGCTGGGCACAGTGGTGCACGCCTGTAATCCCAGTGACTTGGGAGGCAGAGGCAGAAGTATAGTAAGTTTGAGACCAGAGGCAGTCTGAGTAATTTAGCAAGACCCTATCTCAAAACAAACAAACAAAAAAAATTACCCAAAATTTTGTATAAGCCTTTCTTATGAATCAGATGAAAAATCTGCAAATCATTTTAATGTTACTCTATAGACACAGTTAAAATTTAAATGATAATAGATCATGACTACATAAAATTTACTCCAAAATGAAGATGGGATTCAACATTTAGAATTATGTTAATCTGGTATGCTAATGTGGAGCAGGAAACTATAATGATTAATGAAATAACATAAATCAAATGACTGTAATACATAATATTCATTCTTGACTAAAATAAAAATTAAGAATATGAGAAGATAAAAATATTATATGTGATTTTTACAAAACAAAAGTATACAGCCTAATGATGAAACAAAAACCACTCATACTAAAGACCCAAGAATAAAGTCTACTTCCATTAGTATCATTTAGCTTTTTGTTTTGCTAAAAGTGCTTTGTCATGCAATTACATAAATGGATGAAATATGAAGTGTAAGTATTTGAAATGGAAAATATTCATTAATTCTAGAAGGCACAAAAGAATCTCTTAACAACAATATAAAGAAAAGTTTTTGATAAAATTGTTAGCAAACTAATCATATTTTAGTATAACTATTTAGGAAACATAAAGGAAATATCTCATGCATTAATAAGGACGAAAAAGTAGCATAAGAATTTAACAGGAAGTATTAAAAATAAATTTAAGAATTGTGAAAGACCTACATGAAGAAAATCATAAACCTCTATTGAGGAGCAAAAGAAGTTTAAACAGGTTATATATAAGTCTATATGTATGGATTTAAAAGTTTCTATGTCTTACAAAGGGGCTGGGGTTTGGCTCCGTTGGTAGAGCACTGCTCTGTGTTCTCTGAAGTCCTAGGTTCCATCCCCAGCACTGCATAAATGGGAGAAGGACGAGGCAATCCACTCCTGAAGCAACCCCGAAATGATCAGCTGTGGAAACCCTACAAATAGCAGAGAGGCACGGAATAGTGCCAGGCACCTAACAAGAACAATATCTCATCATACCTCTGATGGTGATAGAAATGGCAATTATCCTTGCCATAGCAAAAGGTAGCTTCCTTACTTGGTTTGCATAATATGGCTTGCAATGGAACGCTAAAGTTAAAGATGCGTCTCTCTGTGCTTAGTTTCAGTCATAAGTCCTGCCCTTCCTTCTTTCCTCACCTGCCTTTCTCACCTGAAGACCTTACAGATTGCCAGAGCAACTCAGCATGAAATGTACATTTTAAGCAACAGTATGTGAACTTGCTGTGTACTGTAGATCTGTTGTTGTTAGGTGCTGTCGAGTCAGGCCCAACTTATAGTGACCCTATGTACTATAGAACGAAATGCTATCTTAACATTGTGCCATGGCTGGCACTACGTCAGTGCTTCTCTGCTATTCATAGGGTTTTCAATGGCTGATTGATTTGGGACTGGGCTGCCAGGTCCTTCTCTCATTTTAAGTGGTGCTGGGGATCGAACCCAGGGCCTCAGAGAGCACAGAGCAGTACTCTACCAATTGAGCTAAACTCCAGCCCTTATAGTGGAGATATAAACAAATATTGTTCATTCTTTTAATTACGAGTAAGTGATACTAAATATGGTTACTCACGTGCTTCTAAATTAAATAATAAAAAATAAGAATACTTGTATTTAGACATTTTAATGTCTAAAATCACAAGAAATTTCCTTATCCCTGTCTGGTGTATGCTCAAGCCTACTTTCAGTACATCATCCATGGATGGCGGAGGAGAAATGACAGAGAACAGTGCAGGAGGAAGCGGAGGTGGGATTCTTCTTGAAAATTATGTCTGTAACTCCAGGTTCTCTGCAACCACAAACACAGACTGTTGCCAAAGTAATCTGAATCCACGAATGATGACCCCCAACTATAGAGTCACATCCCCAGTATCCCTCCACAATCATGTAACGTGAACTCTCCTTATCAACTCACCATAGAGGGATTCCCATGGCATCCCATGAGAGCCAGAGAAGGTGGGCAACACTTACTATTCAAATGCTAACTGGGTTTCTATATTTGAACAAATCGATGGCCACAGCTATGTGCAAAACAGTGATGACCCGAAGTTCATATTAATTAGATTCTCCTTGGCTAATGTTTCCCTCTTGGGTCAATGTGCTTTGTTAATTCCCTCACGAGAAAGCAATTATTGTAGTGGTAGCTGAAGGGGTTCACTGCTCACAGTGGGCCAAAAGGACTCCGACATGGGGGTGCTGCTTAGGTTCGTAAATAGTTTTATAACATCTAGAGAAATGCACAAGGTCGTTTTAAAAGTTACACTCCATTTACTTGAAAGATCAAAGAAAATTATGCTCCTTTCCAAAGACAAATTTTTTAGAAGAGTAGCTATGTGAACACACCTTGTTCACAGAAAACCTAAAAAATCTGTAAATCCCAAACACACTCCAAAAAGTAAGAAATACATACGAAACTGAATTTTTAATAAAAATAATTGAATACCCATGCTTAATTCAATTTCCAAAAAGCAAATGTTTATGAATCAAATAATGTTTAAACAGGAAAACCCATTGTAAAATGGTTGATAATAACCTCAATGTAATCCTAAAAGGCTTTAAAATCCCAGCCCAATCCTAAAAGGCAGAAACTGATAAAACAAATCCCCTTCCACACACGATGTTAATTCAGAATGTATCGCATATGCAGCATGATGCTTGCTGTTCGGAGAATTAGAAATCATCTCTCAAGCTATTGTTTTACTTTATTAATGTATTCACTATACAAAGGCAACACTTTTTTTAGGAATTGTGCTTCTATGACTTCACTGAATCTGAGAAATATTTTCCTCTATTTCTAAAAAAAAATCACTTTATCTCATTCACCTAACAGCTTCGTTTCTTTTTGTGATATTTTAAAACCACCCTTCACATGGGTTGTGCCATTCTCTTTCATAAGTGAGTTCTACACAATGCATGTGGCTTATTGTATTTTATTCATTGCTTACTGGTCGAGATTGCCTGATCTAAACTCAAATGTGTTTAAAAGTGCTTCATCTGAGCTTAAATTTAAGTTTGAATTTGTCAGTAAACCAGGGGCTGCTTCAGTCATGCCATTTATATTCTGGTTATAGAACGGCCAGGTTTATTTTCATAGAAGTTGGCACATGACCCAAATGACATCAGGTAGGGGCCCACCACATCTTTGGGGTTTCAGTAACGCTCACCAGCCGGCAAAGCTACTGGGGCTGGGAAATGTAAAAAGTTTTAAAAAGAGCCAACGGTTTTCTGATGAATTATTTCAAATTGTTTGAAACAACTCTGAAGTTCACTGGAGAAAACTTCACTGTAATTCAATAATTCTCCACAAGGAAAAAACAAAAAAAGCCTGAATCAAACTCAGGGGAGCCCAGAGACCACTGAAGTAAAGTATGACCATTACAGTAGCATTACTGGAAAGGGGAGAATGGCCAAGGAAATTTACATGTCTGAGAACTAGCTTGCTTTGGAGAAAGAAAAAAATGGTAAATAACCTCACTTGTAGGTATAGATCACTACACACATTTAATTTACACACATATTCATTGACAAAAAGATTGTTGTTGTTGTTAGGTGCTCTCAAGTCGTGTCCAACTCATAGTGACCCTCAGAAGGTTTTCAATGGCTGATTGTTTTGGGATTGCCTGGGGAGTGGATTGCCAGGTCCTTCTCCCAGTTTTTCAGGGCTGGGAATCAAACTCAGGACCTCAGAGACTGCAAAGCAGTGCTCTACCAACTGAGTTAAATCCCAGCCCAACGAAAAGACTTAGAGGACCACAAATCACAGGGTCTACCTCTGATTAATTTATTTAAAGATTCAGAAATCAAAACAGGATTTAAAACTCCTCCATTTTTATGATACCCTTAAACAGTTAAAGCCTTTAGAAGACAAGCCAAGTAGGCCTTGAACGTCAGCTGTGTAGGATGCCCAGCACAGGTTTTATTAAAGGTCATCATTCTGAGAGATGCTGACAGTATCTGCAGACAAATTTTTCTATCAATATTAGTTTATTTGTTTGGTACGAGAGGTAGACCCCACGGCCTCCTGCAGACTAGGCAGGTGCTCTGCCACTGAGCAACATCCTTAATCCCTTTTCAGTTTTTAAAGGATTAATTGAGCATCTACTAAGGACCACCTCACCTGCAGCTATAGCCCTGTGGATGGGCTGGGATTTAGCTCAGTGGGTAGAGCATTGCACTGCAATCTCTGAGGCTCCGAATTCAATTCCCAGCACTGACTCTAACATCATTGTGGCCTCTGCTCACAGTCATCTTGGTGATTCGGTCACATGCACAGAGACAGATGACAGACATACGGGTCATGAATAGGTACATGAAATTTCTTAGGAAGTTGAAGCTTCCATCTTCACAGAGACCAAATAAAATGCAAACGTGTCATCAGAAATGAAATTGGTTCTCAGTGGTTTGTTTTCATTATAAACTAAGGGGCATTAGAAGCTTAATGCATCCACTGGGTAGCATAGGTGAGACATTGGTAAGAACTTAAAAAAAAAACAATGTTCAAAATGTTGCTATAATTTTATTTTGCAAGGGTTCATATAAAACATACCAGCAAACAAAAATCTAACACAGAAAAAAATCACTCTAATTTCCATCTCTAAAAGAGGGATTTGAATAATATATACTTGTTAGAATGGCATAGCCCTAAGAACAAAATAATATTGTCTCATACCTAAATGGGTAATGAACTGAAATGAGAATATTCTAGCCACAATGAATGTGAGTGTACATATACACATTTTCTCTTTTTTCCCCTTTCATATTAGAAGTCATGAAATGTCATTGCTCCACTGATATTTAGAAATAATTGGCTAAAGGGATAGATTTCTGGATTTCACATCAGATTATATGTACAACCCTTGCGATGACATTTATACATTTTCTTCTTCAACTTCTTTATCTTTCATGGGAGAGTTCTCATAAATACCTTAAAGGGTTTGTGTGTGAGATGTAGGTATAAGTAATAACAGATGATACTCATTTATATTCACTTTTCAGTTAAGCAATGAATCTATTTTTAGTGTATTTCCCATTCACTGTTTAGCTGAACTTGAAATTAAGTTTTCTTGTGGTATTTTAGCTGGCAACTCTAATGTTGTTGTCAGGTGCTGTCAAGTAGCATCTAACTCAGAGGGACCCTATGTACACCAAAATGAAACACTCCTCAACACTGTGCCATGCCTGGCAGTATGTCAGTGCTTCTCTGCTGTTCATAGAGTTTTCAATGGCTGATTGTTCCAGGATTGTTTTGGGAATGGGTTGACTGGTCCTTCTCCCATTTTGGGGTGCTGGGGTTCAAACCCAGGGCCTAAGAGAGCACAGAGCAGCACTCTACCAACTGAGCTAGCTTTGCAACTCTGATAAAAAGGGAAAATATGAGGAACAGTTTATGGCTGGGATAACCTATATAAATATTCTGTTAAGAGGCAGTGCTTGCAGCTGGACCAGCTGGGTTCAAACACAGACAAGTTGCCTAGGAAATTCAATCTCCCTAAGAGACAATGTGCATAAATATCAGGTGGGATGAACATCAGTGCCTTCTTCAAAGGCTGGTTGTGAAGATCAAGTGATAAACTGCTCACCACGTCTGTCCTAGCATATTGCTGAATGTTTAGCCTTAGCTATTATCATTATCATCACTACTTTCCCTTTGCATAAGGGTTCTTCCATCACATTTGGGGTGCTTAGAAGGACCCTCCTATGGCTGTTGCTGATGATTGCACCCATTTCCCCATTTTATCTTTATGCAATGTTAGAAATCATTACAGAATGGAAATGGGAAAAAGAGAGTTCATTCTAACACACACTTCATTTATCACTTTGAACATATTAAACAGTCTCTCCTCCACCATTGGATTAGAAGCGATTGTCATACTTACTACTGTGTATATTTGCAAAGTTAAATTAAGCGTCAAAATAGAACCAGGGGGAAAACACATTTTAGTATAAAACCCAGATCAGTAAACTATCAGCACAGGAGTAGTCCTAGAATTCTTCTATCTGCTGCCATCAGATAGAAGTTGTGGAGACAGACCCACCTTATTTCCTTATTTCCACCATATACATGGAAAGGACAGGCACATTTGTCACACTTCACTTTTCTGAACAATGACCAAATGGTGAAGATTTTAAAGCTCTTCAATTCACTCAGGGTTTCTCTCGTGTCCAAGAACTGCAGATGCATCACTGGTCAATTCCAAGTGCCCAGATGAATATCCGAGCAAATGTCATTCTTGGAACCTTTGTTTAATTCACCAATTCCAGTAACAGGTCTGTGTTTGTAGGGAAGGGCTGTTCCTGGCTCCTCTCTCTTTGAGGAACAAGAGTCCACGGAACAAGAGTCTGTGTGGTTCCCTCCTCTGAATCCACTGGAAATTAAACTCAGTGGTCCGCTAGGCACAGGAAGTGCAAGTCAACACTGTAGCGCCTCTCCCTGCTCATGTTCTAGACTGCTGTTACCAGCACACTGGAGTTTACTGGACACTTTACCGCTTGGAAAAATGCTGCTTCCCTCAACAAAATTTACATCTGCCTTGCTTTGGAAACTATCTTACTGCTTTTATCCTTACCAGACTAAATTATCCAAAAGAGCTACTCACAGATTTCCCAAAAGAGTTGTACTCTACGCATTGGTCACACACATATTTTCTTGACGACAGAGCATCAACAAACGTGCATTCCGCTGAGTGGAGCATGTGCCACACAATGCCAGTAATAAATAGTCAGCTAATGGGCCTTCCCACTGGGCTGCCGAGGGCCACTCGCTCTGAGCACTGCCTAACACCCATTGGCCCTATAAAGATAACAGATGATATTCAATATAAAAGTACATTTTATGCCCAGGTTGTATTTTCTCTGATATTTTTCCTCTGTAATTTCTAAGTTAAATCTTTGGCCAGTTTGCTTTTTATGAATGTTGTTAAATAAATACAGAAGATATTAAGGTGAGGACTCATCCTTCATATTTTATTGAAAATAGGAGCAGAAAGATCAGACGATACAAGCTAACATGTTATGCTTTCACTGAAAGAAGTTCTAGGTGGAGGCTAAAGGACTCATCTCTCATGTTTTAAATAAAAAGAAAAAAGAGCATAAGTAAGCTTACTGATATGTATAATACAGTGTTCTTTATTTAAAATTTAGCGTGATGACCAGGGATAGATGCACTGTGGGAGAATGTGTTAACAGAAGAACACGTACTAGTACCAGTACTACAGCCCCGATCGGTCATGTACCTGCCAAAATCTCTGAGTGTTCATGTTGTTGTTGTTGTTAGGTGCCGTTGAGTCATGTCTGACTCATAGCAACCCTTACAGTGTTTTCAATGGCTGATTGTTTCGGGATTGCCTGGGGAGTGGGTTGCCGCGTCCTTCTCCCGTTTTTGTGGTGCTGGGAATCAAACTCGGGACCTCAGAAACTGCAAAGCGGCACTCTACCAACTGAGCTAAATCCCAGCCCCCTGAGTGCTCATAGTTTTTCTAAATGATAACCTACTTTTATACCGAATATGCAAAAAATCCTGTGTAAAACTCTGAAGAAGGAAAATTTTACAAATATGATAAAATACTGTTTTGTGTAACATCTAGTATGATTTTATTCACATTTGGTACGAGTATAATTTTGTATGTACGTGTGGAGCACTCTTTAGCCACAAAACCCAGAACCATGAAAAGCTGTAACCTTTGACATTTTAAAGGATCTATACTAAAGACATTGATCTTGCAAGCCGGGCATGGTGGTGCACGCCTGTAGTCCCAGCGGCTGGGGAGGTGGAGGCAGGAGGATTGCAAGTTCGAGACCAGAGGCAGTCTGTGTAACTTAGCGAGACCCTGTCTCAAAAAGTAAAAAAAAAAAAAAAAAAAAAAAAAAAAAAAAAAAAAAAAAAAAAAAGAAAAAAGAAAAAAAGAAAAAAAAAGGGTTGGGGGCACAGCTCAGTGGTCCAGTACTTGCAAAGCATGCAAGCGCTAGGCCCTGGGTTCAACCCCTAGTACCGCAAAAAAGAAGAAGAAATTGATCTTGCTAAGTTCTATATATTTTATCCTGAAAAGCATTACTTATAGTTGGAAAAATGGACTCAATGCATAAAAATAGATTATTTAAAAGACACCTAGCATACAAAATTCAATTATAAATAGTTGGTTAAAATGATATTTTAAATTTGAAATAAAATAAGAAGTTAATACTATGGTTTGTTTATTTGTTGGTCTTTGGTTTTTGGTTTTTTGAGACAGGGTCTTGTTGTGTGGCCCAGACCAGCTTGGAACTTGCTGTGTAGACCAGGCTGTCCTCGAGCTTAAGTGGAATCCCCTTCCCCAGCCTACCAAATGCTGAGATTATGAGTGTGAACCACCATGCCTGGCTTACTAATATGATTTTAAATAAAACCAGTGAGACAAAATGTATACAATGTTTTCTAATTTTTAAAAAATGAACAGCGGCATGCATGTATATTTGTATTTATAGGTAACAGACACAGGATGCAAAGTGTTACCCCAATTTTAAGGAAATAAAGGTGGCATGTGTTTCTGCATCTGTATATAAAAGGGAAAAACAAGCAGAAAATTACCATTAGAAAAAAGTGTGTTTCACTGTACACTGTACACTGCACACTAAATCATTTCTCAAAGCATCATAAATATATGATTCTATCCTCATCGCCAGTCATGGTGGCACACACCGGAAAGCAACTCACTGAAGAGGATGAGGCAGGAGGTTTATGGGCTCGAGGCCAGCCTAGGCTACACACTTTTTTGGGAGAAGGGCCTGGCAACCCACTCCCAAAAATCAGTCTGCCATTGAAAACCCTATGAACAGCAGAGAAGCACTGACAATAGTGTCTCGCCGGTTGTACGCAGGGTCGCTATAAGTCGGATACCGACTTGATGGCACCTAACAACAACAACAATCCTAATCAGAAATTTATTTAAACACATTTAGCATGGAAGGGATAGAAAGAGGGGTTGTTTCACTGGTACTAAAACACCATCCAGGAGGCGGGCCGCACCCCAGCCTCCTGTTCCATAGTAGGGCAGTCACAGTCCACTACAATTAGTTACACATCTCCAAGCAACTAGAAGAAGAGAGTTTAAAGGTTCCCAGTACCCAGAACGGATAATATGTGAGCCGGGCGCGGTGGCGCATGCCTGTAATCCCAGTGGCTTGGGAGGCAGAGGCAGGAGGATCACAAGTTCAAGACCGGAGGCAGTCTGCATAATTTAGTGAGACCCTGTCTCAAAAAGTAAAAAATGGGCTGAGGGTGCAGATCAGTGGTCCAGCACTTGCAGAACATGCAGGCGGGAGGCCCTGGGTTCAACCCCCAGTACTGGAAAAAAAAACGAAAAAAAAAAAAAGAAAAAACTGATGATATGTGAGGAAACGTTGAGACAGATAATTCCACTCACTCTAACGAGTTTCTCAGAAAAGCAGACGGCTGCCTAAGTGCCTTAAGCCCTCGGTGCTGAGCGTCAGCCCTGTGCTCTTCTTCCCACCTCTCCTCTCCCCACCCTCTTCTCCTCACCCTGTGGCGCCCACCCTTCTCATCTCGCTCCTCCTCACTCACTGTGCTGCTTTAAACAAGCGATGCCCACTCTTCCTGGAGCCATGTTTTTGTTTTACATCCTGAGGTTCACTTGAAGTTACAGGCAGAAGGCAGGGCCACACGCGGACACCCACTATAACTTGACATCTGTCCTCAGGTGACGCCTCCTACCGTGTAATCGCGCTCCTGCAAGCGTCTGCAGACAGGGCTTATTTATAGCACACGACTGTTCAACCACAAGTGACAGAGTTCAACAGAAACCTCAAGAGTGCTAATATAATTAATTATACCTTAGCCATCCTTAACTTAAATATGTTAATCACAATCTTGCATCTATGTAATCCTGGATGGTTCCCTTTCTCTTTCTGTCTCTTTAGTTCCCCCAAATGATATGATATATTCTTGGATTTCAGACTGTATTTCCTAATTACATATCACTCCAGGGCTTCATATATTTTTAGCTGGTAAGTGCTCAATGATGTATAATGATTAAAATTCATTTTCAATGGAGTTTAAGGTTCAAGAATGCTAAAGAGTGGTAATGCCTAATAATGTACAACACTGATATGTGACTCAAAACTAATAAGCAAACTGCATCCATAAAATTATAAACTATAAGAATATGAATACATATTGGCTCACGAAATGCATTTAAATGTGAGGCCACTACACACACATATACACATGCAAACAAATCTGGTCATTACAAAAGTAAAAGCCAACATTTTGGTAGTAAATGCATGCGGTTGTTGTTAGGTGCCATTGAGTCGTGTCTGACTCATAGCAACCCTCCTAGGGTTTTCAGTGGCTGGTTGTTTTGGGATTTCCTCGGGAGTGGATTGCCACGTCCTTCTCCCATTTTGGGGGTGCTGGGACCTTAGAGACTGCAGAGTGGCACTCTATCCACTGAGCTCAATCGCAGCCCTAGTAAATGTATACTACATAATAAAAGGGCCTGCAGCCATAGCCCTGTGGCATCCGATCCCATCAGATCTTGGAAGCTAAGCAGGGTTGGGCCTGATTAGTACTTGGATGGGAGACTGCCTGGGAACACCAGGTGCTGTAGGCTTGGGAGACGGACCCAGCAACCCACTCCCAAAAATCAATCAGCCATTGAAAACCCTATGAACAGCAGAGAAACACTGACAATAGTGTTTCACCAGTTGTATGAAGGGTCCCTATGAGTCGGATACTGACTCTACGGCACCTAACCACCACTACAACAACAATACCATAATAAAAGGTTATGTCGAGTGATATATAGCAATTTTTAGAAAAAGGGGAATTAAATTCATCAATGGGGAATCAAAAGTTGAATTATAAACTTAAGGCGAACGGTAAAGTTTTCATTAGCCTATGGAACTGTGTGTCACCCAAGAGACTTCTGAAGCCACACAGTTCAGATGGCACCTCTGTGCTATCCTCAGGTCAACCTGCTATAAGACAGTGGACAAAGGAATAAAGCGTGGCAATCAGGTAACAGACTTCCTTTGTGGTCATAAATAGGCCCTGGGCTTATTTCCAGGATGAAAGACGCTGAATCACACCTTCGATTTCAGTCTCCTGGAAGAAAGGGGGTCCTCCAAGTGCCATTCCTCAGGAAATGGCAGCACTCACGCAGAGCCCTTGCCCTGGTCCCACGGAGACCCTGTCCCTCCTGGGAGTAAGGCTGACTTATTCCTGTCATCTGTCACTGGTAGTTACTGGGACTAAACCAGGGGCACATTCCTGCCCACAGACACTGCTCTGCTGCTTGCTTCTGTGAAGACGTTCAAATAAGCAACCTCTTTACAAATAAGCTCAGGACTGGCAACCTCCGGGACCTCTCAGTTAGGCACAGAGAGGAAGGTACTTCAGCACCACCGAGCTCACTCTGTCTCTTTCAGGGCAACACACAACACACACACAGTTAAATGAAGCATGCGATGCCAGCCCCACACGGCACACTCTTAAGTACTTCCTAGTGGGCTGGGATTTAGCTCAGTTGGTAGAGCACCGCTCTGCAGTCTCTGAGGTCCCGAGTTCAAATCCCAGCACCACAAAACTGGGAGAAGGACGTGGCAATCCACTCCCAAGGCAATCCCAGAACAGTCAGCCATTGAAAACCCTATGAGGGTCGCTATGAGTCGGACATGACTGGACGGCACCTAACAGCATAAGTGGTTAGTGTAAAAAGATAAATGCTCCAAAGATGTTGTGGACCCACAGCCACACAGCCAGGTCTAGACAGATGCAGTGGCAGACGGACACCTGAACGGAGCACCCGGTCCCATTCGGGTAGCAGTCACGGCATGCTGGACGGTGCTGCCCCCACCCCCAGTGGACAAGCAGCAGCACCGAGCCCATCACTCCGCGTGAATGCAGTATGAGAAGCGAGACCAGCTTGAGGACTTTCACACACTTGTTCCACACAAACTCCTACCATCCTCAACAAATACGTTAAACATTCTTGTTGGTAGGTGCCGTCGAGTCGGTATCGACTCATAGCAACCCTCATATAAGTTTCAATGGCAGATTGTTTCGGGATTGCCTTGGGAGTGGATTGCCAGGTCCTTCTCCCATTTTTGCAGTACTGGGAATGGAACTCGGGACCTCAGAGACTGCAGCGCAGTGCTCTACCAACTGAGCTAAATCCCAGCCCCAATACGTTAAATCTGCAAGGTTAAATACACAACTCCTCACAAGGCACCTTGCTTAAAGATCATCATGCTGTCAGGTTACAATTAGGCAACCGTGAATATACATTTTATTTTACTTGTCATTCATGGCAGATTTCAAAGCGGGCTTTCTAGTGGGAAGGAGTAAAGAATCTCTAGAGAAGGCAGCGGGGAGGCGGGCACGCCAGCCCATGTATCTTTGATGATAAAAAGACAGCGTGTTTGCCAGGGCGCTGTCTCTGGAAATGAATCCGAAACAGATTCCAGCGGTGCCAACAGCTTGAGTCCTATACATTATTTATTAAGCAGAGACCCAGATCACTAGACAGGCACTTGGATGAAGACGCTTCAAAGGTGGCCAGGACGGTATTTCCTCTCCACAGGGGAGGGCCCATCGGGGGCTCCCTTCCTGCACAGAACACGGGGACCTGCAGCCACAGCGCCAGCCTCAGCTGCGGGGTGAGAAATCCCCTGGTGCTCCACTCTCCTTATTTGGCCAAGAACTTACACTGCGATGCTCTTCTGCAATATTTAGGTGTGTGTTTAAAAGGAGAGTTTCAGACTGAGGCAGGCTGATCGTTCTTACACACGTACCAACTCATCAGAAGTTGCTTCTCTTTTAAAGTCAACTTTGTGTATTATGATGCTGGATATGAACACATCTTTGGTGATTTCATGTATAATAACAAGCTACTTGATATAGCCGAGACAATATTACATTCTGCAAAAAACCCCACAATCTCCAGTGGATAATAACTGAATGAGTGACATGGTCACGGTACAAATAATTTTCCTCAGAATCCAAGAACTCAAAAATGGAATCAAAGATTAATGTAGAAATACAGGTGAGAATAGAAACAAATCCAAGCTAAGGTATTTCTTATACGTCAACACTTTATTGTGCCCTACATATTCTAGCAACAAAAAAAATACATGAGCAAATTTTATAGCGGTTACATTTGCATAAAAATACAATTAAGACCTCAGACTGCAGCTATGCTAGTGAAATGGGTCCCGTTGCCAGGTGACAGGTATTGATAATAACTGTAGATAAACAGCCACACTCCCTTGGATCCAGTTCACACAAGGCTAAGCCTGTCTTGTCTAGACCATGACTCTTCTATAGCAATGTAGTGTGAGCCACAGATGTACCTAATAATTTTCTAAATAGCCATATTTGGAAAACTAAAAAGAAATAGGTAGAATATTATAGCACTTATCAAAGCATTTGCAGAATATTATCTGAGCTATTTGAATTATAATCAATAACCCCCATGTGTCCTCAGCTTGTGGTGATTTTGGAGGCTTGTGTGTTGCTGTGACACTGAAAGCTATGCCACCGGTATTTCAGATACCAGCAGGGCCACCTATGGTGGACAGGTTTCTGCTGAGCTTCTAGACTAAGACAGACTAGGGAGAAGGACCAGAAAGCCCGTTCCTGAAATGACTAGCCATTGACAGCCCTGTGAATAGCAGAGAAACACTGTCAAATTTAGTGCTGGAAAATGAGTTCCCCAGGCTGGAAGGCATTCAAGAAATGACTGGAGGAAGAGTTTCTTCCTTAAAGTAGAGTTAACCTTAATGATGGGCATGGACAAAATCCCTGCAGACCTCCTTTTGCTGATGTGGCACGATTCAAAATGAGAAGAAACATCATGCCTGCAATAGTAGGCTTAAACATAACGAGACTGCGTACATGGGTAGTGCTGGGTAGTGTTTCGTTCTGTTGTTCGTAGGGTCACTATTTGTTGGATCCAACTTGAAGGTAGCTAACAAACAGAACATAATCAATATGAAAAATAGCAATGAGGATCTTATTTCACTGTTTTTTTTTTTTTGTCCTAAATGCACATTGATAGCACACTTGAATACTTTCTTGGTACTTACTTTTTGTAAAATTTACAATTGAAAATGTATTTGACCAAGGAAATCCAAATATATTTGACAATTTTATAATAGAGTCAAGTGTTGGCTTTTATTTATGTCGATTAACCTTAATAAAAATGTTTGGTCTCTCTGTCACCCTATGCAAGCTCTCAGCAGCGTCAGGCAGAGAGTATATGGCCCTGCGGGGCAATAGGGGTCCTTGAGTCCTGTCTTGCTCCATAGGTGGTGCTAGGACCGCAGAGAGCCCCTGGCCCACAAGAATGCTTTCAGATAAAATGTGAATAAAATGGACCTTCGGAAACCAGTGTGGAAAAGACTCGGCTCCGGAAGGTACGAACTCAGAGACTTGAAACAACTCTCAACAGCAAGAAGGAAAAGCAAAAGGGAGGGAGATGGACAATTGATGGCACATGAAAGAAGAGTGTTGGGGTGGGGTGGGGGTGGGACCACAGAACAGCCATGCAGTACGGCGCCCTCGCATGGGCTGGTGGACTTCCGCCCAAAGGAATGCTTTAAACGCCCATGTCTCAATCTCTGAAACTAAAATTTCACAAGCTCAGTTCGAGGGTAGTGCATTCCAGCCCAAGTTTCGAATTTGCCTAGTTTTCCTGGAGCCACAGGCACAGGGCGCCTCTTCCGGAACTAACTCCTTGCTTCCAGAGGGCAGAAGAGCACAGTGGTTTTGTCTTATTTAATTTGACTCAGCAACCACTCTTCTTTTATTTTTATGTTAGTAAAGACACCAGCGCACTCTGTCTATGTAAAATCATCAACTGATATTAAATGGATTGATCTTAGAAGCTGATAATCAGGGAGAGAGATAAGTGAGGATATTGCACCCATTCATCTTTTCAGTCTCTTATTTGACTAGTGTGTAGGAAGTTGAGCTGGTTGTGACAGCATCCTAGCAACTCATTTATAATCTGAGTACTTTTAATTACTTGTGGAGATAACATATGGAAATGAAAATATTCGGAGAGGTTTCTCCAGTAATTACACTTCACAGTGGAGTTAGGTGTGTATCAGCCTCAGCGAAGACTCACTGAGAATCTGACAAGGGTTTTCCTTTTCTGAAGATCATAATTATATTTTATACTAATATTTGAATTGACTATCCTTGTTTGCTATATAAACATTTTAATTTCAAATGTGAATCAATAGTTTTCAAAGACTCATTTGTCTATACTATTTCTAAAGCAAAATACTCACTCTTCCAATGTAACGTCCCTGTGACTATTTTTGCATTTTCAAGATACATAGTAGCTAGAACGTCCATTCTTAATGGGAATATTTCAAAATATGTACCAATAATTTTGGATGAAAATGTTAAATGACTGGTTTACAAGGATGTTGAAATTCTTTTAAAAACACTATTTTTCAATTATTTACATTTTCCCCCTACATTTAGTTTCAAGGTACCCATCACTTTGTGCAGTTTAGGTGGGGAATTTTAATGAAATCATCCACCTCTGTCTGGATCAGGTTGTGTCTCATTGCAGTCTGAGTCCTCTTTATTCTCCTCATGTGCATATGCAAATGCCTTCATCATCACAAATCTACAGGTGTGTCATAAACTGAATTATAGGGACTGATTCTTTTCACTAGGGTACAGCCTTCCCAAATGTAAATTATCTTTTGCCTCTTCCTCCCCTTGGTGTATATATATATTTTTCTGATGTCATGCCCAATATTTTAACTAAGGAGGAACACTGTGCACAAGGAAAAGTGGACCAGACAGCTCAGAATCTTCAACATATAAATGAGGAAACGGAGGTACAAGGGGGCCAAAGGACTTCCTCAAAGCACAGAGCCAGCTGTTGACAAGTGGCAAGTGCCCCGGAGCAGCATAGATCAGGGGCATTCATAGTACGTTTTCAAGAAACATTTTTTTAACAATTCCAAGATGGCATCCATGAATACATTATCATACTACAGTCCAGACCTGAAGCAAAAACAAGGCAGCTGCCTGCACTCACCTAGAAAGTCCGACCTCCCACAGCCACACTAAGGCCCACCCTGACTTTCCACACTTCGTGTTTCTACACAGCTGCCATCCTAGGACTTCTGCACACCAGGGCACCCCATTTCTAAGCAGAGGGGATCTCAAATGACTCACGGGCTGCCAGGAGGGGACTGGGCAGTTCCCTTGGTCATTATGTGGGTCTCTTTTGTCTTGCTTTGGTCCTCTGTGTGAGTCAAGACGCTAGAGTCCTTGTTTTGCGTACTTGGTGTATGCACCGACATTTCCTGGACAGTCTGAGCAAAATATTTGGGATTCTCAAGGCAGAGGAAGGGCTGGGATTTAGCTCAGTTGGTAGAGTGCTGTGCTGTGGTCTCTGAGGTCCCGAGTTCAATTCCCAGCACCGCCAAAATGGGAGAAGGACCTGGCAATCCACTCCCAAGGCAATCCTGAAACAGTCAGCCATTGAAAACCCTATGAGGGTCGCTAAGAGTCAGACATGACTGGACAGCACCTAACAACAACAACAAGGCAGAGGAAGACAATGAAACCTAAGACACCAGTCCTGCCAGGGTGAACAGAGATGCCAGGGGTCCCCAAGGCACTTAGGGCAGGTTCAGAAGACTACAGTCTGAAGGAGCGCCACTCTGGGAGAACCCTCCCTGTGCAGATGCCCCCCCTCCACTGCTCAGCCTCTTCTCACAGCCCATGACCCATCCATGTCCTTCAATGAGTGCAGTATGAAACCGAAACCACGCTGGCTGGGACACGATTCTGTGGCTGCAGGTGCCCTGGGGTTCAATTCCATGACCCACCACTCAAGTCACTGTAAGACCCTGCAAGCTTATCTTGCCTCTCTGGTCCTCAGCTCCCTCCTGTGTGTGATGGGAACACTGGGACCCAGCCACGTAAACCATAACTGCGACACAGGATCATAGGACAACACTGAGGGTGGAGCTGCTACACCAGCTGCTATTGCCGCTGCTAGTGTGAGAATTCCCCTTCACGTGGAGACTTAGGTTCTGCAGGACTTGGTACGCCACGAATTTCTCCCATTTTTGCATGCTCAGGAGCGGCCAAGTTAAAATTCAGAACATTTGTATCCAATCTCGTTCCATTACACAGCAGACAAGCTGTAGCATTCAACAACATAGCATTCTTATTTAAACAGTAGCATTACTCTTTGAAGCCCTGTCCATTCCTTTCCTTTACATTCCGTGTATAATACCCATCTGAAACTGCAGCCTCCTACCATTCTGGGGGCAAATGGATTTGTGGCCATGTCTCCTAAACCAAATGTATCACCAGAAAAACACAGATTAGGGCATTAATTCAGAATCGCAGGGTAAGGGATGAATGGCAGGCTGTGCAGACAGCTGGGGTCAGCAGGCAGGGCTCTTCTTTGGGGATCTCTGGGCCCTGACTCTGCTGCTCTCCACGGGTGAGGGGCTTCGCTAGTGTGGGTCTGGAGTCAAGCGGGGGGGGGGGTGGTGTTTTGCCAGCGCGTCCCTGGGTGGAATGACGCAGATGGTCAGCGTGTGCTGTGGGAGACCAGCAGTGGCATCTGAAGAACTGTCCTGCCTGAGCGAAGCAGCCAGGTCCGTGGCTCTGCAGGTCCAAGCAGCGGTGTAGAGGCCCATCACCCAGCCTCTTCCCACTGCGCCCGCCGAATTTCACATGAGAACCTGGGTCCTTGGCTATTTTAATCAGGAACACCATCAATTCACAGTCTCTTCTTGACTATAAGGTAGTGCAGCTGAGCTATTCTAAATACCATCTGCACAGATCCCTTACCTAGCGGCATTATATCCATAACACTATCATGACAGGCATGCAGTGAGTCGCCTTTACCTCAGACATGGAACAGGTTTCCATCAAAGCTGCGTCTGTTTCACCTTAATTCCTACTTATGCCCTTAAGCCCCCAAATAGTGCTGTGAACATCATGCTCTTTATAGGCTTGTTAAGGGTATTAATAAAATGCACAATAAGTTCTCAAGATAATTCTAGTCCCATAAACAAAAATCCTAAGGAGCCTGATTTCCACTACAACCACCGACTTCATTTTCTCATTCCTTCCTACCAAACTCTGTCCAGTCCTCTGCCCCGTGCTCCATTTCTGGGGTGCTTTTGTTTGGTTGGTGCTGTCTGTCCCTAGGAAGCACTGCTCCTGGGACTCTGTGCCATTCTGACATTCGAAGGAGCTTTGCTGCCTCTATGTGTTAGATCAAAACTATTGTCCTCTAGAAATGTCTTTGGATGTAACAGAGGACAGTGAAGATGTTTATTTGGTTGCAGTTGTTGATGTTGTTAGGTACCTAGAGTCAGATCCGATTCAGAGACCATATGTTCAACAGAATGAAACACTCCCCGATTCTGCACCAGGCACACGATCCTTTCTATGTTTAAGCTCATTGTTGCAGACACTGTATCTATCCCTCTAGTTGAGGGTCTTCTTTTTTTCCGTTGACCCAACATTTTACCAAAGAAAAGATGTCCTTTTCCAGGGATTGGTCCCTCCTGACTACATGTCTAAAAATACGTAAGATGCAATCTAGCCATCCTTGCTTCCAAGGAGCACTTTCAAGACATGTGCAAATTGCTGCAGATAGAAAACCAAAAGGGAAAAACACTCTTTGTTTTTCTCAAGCTTAAAGAATCCAAGAAAAAATTCAAGCCTCAAGTGGCAACAGTGAAGGATTCCACAGGGAAAATATTAAATGAAACATGAAACATCAAAAAAGATGGAAGCAATACACAGTCATTATACCAAAAAGAACTGATAGATGACCAACCATTTCTAGAGGCTATATATAATGAGGAACCAATGGTACTGAAAGATGAAGTGGAAGCTGCCTGGAAGGAGTTGGTGAAACACAAGGCTCCAGGAAATGATGAAATACCAATAGAGATGTTTCAACAAACAGATGCAGCACTGGAGGTGCTCACTTGTTTATGCCTAGAGATTTGGAAAACAGCTACCTGGCCAACTGACTGGGAGATCCATATTTGTGCCTAATCCCAAGAAAGGTGACCCAACCAAATATGGAAATTATCAAACAATATTACTAATATATCAGACAGGTAAAATTTTGCTAAAAATCATTCAATAGTGGCTGCAGCAGTATACTGACAAGGAACTTCTGGAAAATCAAACTGGATTCAGAAGACAATGTGGAACCAGGGACATCATCACTGATGTCAGATGGATGTTAGCCCAAAGCAGAGAATACCAGAAAGATGTCTATCTTTGTTTTATCAACTATGCAAAGGCATTTGACTGTGTGGATCATAAAAAATTATGGACCACACTGTGAAGAATGGGGATGCCAGAGCACTTAATTTTACTCATGAAGAATCAGTACATGGAACATGAAGCAATTGTTTGAACAGAATAAGGAAACACTCCCTGGTTTATAGTCAAGTGAGGTGTGCATCAGGGCTGTATCTTTTCACTGTACCTTTTCAATCTATACTGAGCAAATAATTTGAGAAGCTGGACTTTATGAAAAAGAACATGGCATCATGATTGGAGGAAGACTCATTAACAACCTCCATTATGCAGATAACACAACTCTGCTTGCTGAAAGTAAAATGGATTTGAAACATTTACTGATAAAGATCTTAGAACACAGCCCTCAGTATGGATTGTACTTCAAAATCAAGGAAAAACATTCTTACAACTGGGTCACTAAGTAACTTCATGATAAATAGGGAAAAGATTGAGGTCGCCCAAGATTTTGCTTTACTTGGTTCTATAGTCAACAGCCACAGAAACAGCAGTCAAGAAATGAAAAGACACATTGCATTGGGAAAAGCTGTTATAAAAGACCTCTTTAAAGTGTTGAAAAGTAAAGATGTCACACTGAAGATGACGGTGCGCCTGACTCATGCCATGGTATTTTCAGTCGCATCATATGGTTGTGAAAGCTGGACAGTGAATAAGGGAGACAGGAGAAGAGTTGATGCTATGAATTATGGTGCTGGAGACAGATATTGAATAAACCATGGGCTGCCAAAAGAACCAACAGATTCATCCTAGAAGGACTGGGTTGCAATATTAGCCATCAGTTTTGCTCCTATTTGAATAAGACAGGGATGACATAAGAAGAAAGTTGCCTTTTCTAAGACCCTGTGGTCTAATCATGAAGATCAGGGGCTTTCTATTCAGTTCACCTGAAATCAGGTCCTGATGATGTCACTTACTAGCCTGTCACCTTGAGAGCATCCTGACCTCTGGAGGTCTAGTTTCTCCTCTATGAAATGCAAGGTCAGTGCACCAACCTTGTACACAGCTGTGAGAATTAAACCAAAGGAGCCACACAAGAGATTCAGTCAGGTCCGCGGCAAAGGAAAACCAATGAAAATCAGGCTTATTTCCCACCCCATATTTGGTAGGAGGTGTTTCCTAGCAAACCAGAAGTTCATCTTCAAGTTGCTGAGGCTATTTGTTTTTAGGAGCACATGGTGGGTGACACTGAGTCCACTCATTCTATTGTGGAGGGGAAGTAGAGTTGAAGAGATCTGTTTTTTTCTATAACAGCCATAAATAAATGGCTACAAAGATAGCTCTAAGAGGCTGACATTGGTTCTAAGTAATAATAAATGACTGAATTTTATTTGAAAAAAATAGAACATTGGTTAAGAAAATGACTATACATTAATACTTGAGGAAAAATATTTTCGTCTACATAAATGAAGAGGGCCAGAGATACTCAACACCTGGTATCTTTTCTTTTTTCTTCTTTATTTTTATTATTTATTTATTTATTTATTTATTTTTGTACTCTGGGGTTGAACTCAGGGCCTCATGCATATTTTGCAAGTGCTTTACCACTGAGATGCACCCACAGTCCCCCACCCTTTTTTTTTTTTTTTTTTTTTTTATCTTGAGACAGGGTCTCAGTAAGTTACACAGGCTACTTCTGGCCTTGAGCTCATAATCCTCCTGCCACTGCCTCCTGAGTCACTGAGATTACAGGCACACACCCCTGTTCCCAGCTCAAACACCTGGTATCTTAATGTGGAACTATGTGGACAGATTATGTGCAATTTATCACTAAAGAGTTTAACTTTATTCACATGGCTGATTAGATGTCTTGATTCCGTTGCCTGGAAAATTCTAAAATTCCTCACTTATCTTTACGAATGTAGTTCATGTCTGAGTGTAATTGTTTATTTACAGATAAATCAAGGGCATTTGCAAGGTTACATTATTGATGCTTTTGTAACATAAAATCTGGGAGAACAATATATAATAGAAAAGGATCCAATGCTTCTCCATCAAAGCAAGGGTTGTCTAACTACCCTTTTTTACGTTCAGCATTGGATGAGCAACACTAGACACGGCACCCCCATAAACCTGACTTATCCTTGGAAGCTGGGGTTACATTTTTCGACATTCGAGCTGCTCGTTCCCACTACTGCTAGATATACTCAAAAGGAGGGGTTAGCTCTTTACCATTGTTGTTGTTAGGTGCCATCAAATCGTGTCCAACTCATAGCAACCCTTATAGGGTTATTAATGGCTGATTGTTCGGGATTGCCTCGGGAGTGGGTTGCCATGTCCTTCTCCTGTTTTTGTGGTGCTGGGAATCAAACTTGGGACCTCAGAGACTGCAGAGGGGCGCTCTACCAACTGAGCTAAATCCCAGCCCAGCTCTTTACTAACACATTTATTGAGCAAAGTGAGCAGCTTTGTTATGACTTTTATACTGTCTGCCCCCTCCCACGCTTTACTCTCCCTGTCCTCCTCCTTCTTCCCCTTCTCTATCTCCACAATCCCCCTTTAGCTTTTGCCCTCCTTTTGTTTTGCCCTGGCTTCCACGTGTGAGTGGATATGTGCAGTATTCATCTTTCTGGGGCTGGCTTATTGCCATTAGCACGATGATCTCCAGTTCCCTCCACTTTCCTGAGAATAACACAGTTTCCTTCTTGTTTTAAATCTGAGTAAAACTCCATGGAGCACCTACACGTACACTGCCCTCTCTTTGTTCCCTCATCCGTGGATGGGCTGCCGTGAATTGGCTGTCGTGAGCTGCCCTGCAGTGCACAGGGGCGTGCAGGTGCCTCTGCCCTCAGCCGACTTCAATTCTTTGGGGAACACACTCAGAAGCGCTAGCGCTATGGCTGATCAGACGGAAGTTCCACTGTGGGTCTTTTGTGGATCCTCCACACTGATCTCCATGGAGATTAACTTTCAAGCTCTTTTCACATTCCAGGGACCAGACATTGCGCTTCGCATAGACTCAGTTAAGTGCCTTTTGCAGCCTGGCACAGGCATCATAATATACTTTTTGCCAAGGCTGTGCCCGACAGGCAGCAAGGTTAAGAGGGTTGCCCAAGGTCACAAGAGCAGCCATTGCAGGTGAGCCAGGCGGCAGAGCCAGCTTGACTCACAGCATCCCCGCCCTGGCCTCACTCTGTCCCACTAAATGTTCTCACAGAGGAAGTGTCTGTCCTGCCCCCAGGAAACGGAGGTCAATTCATGGCTCCTGAGTGACTCCGAGGCCAGCGAGTGTCTTAAGGGCATTCTGAGCAGCAGAACCTTGTCTCCAGATATCAGCTATGCAGACCATATGGTAATCAAGCTTAGGGTAAAATTCAAAATTAAATCTCTCTCAGTACTTCAGCCAGAGCCTTCAGAGGACAGAATGTTGGTACAAAGAGTCTACTGCTCGGGCAGGGTGTGGTGGCACACACCTGTAATCCCAGAGGCTTGGGACGCGGAGGCCGGAGGATCACAAGTTCGACCAGAGGCAGTCTGTGTAATTTAGTGAGACCCCATCTCAAAAAAGAAAAAAAAAAATCTCTGGCTCTCTTTGCTTTTACTGAGCCTTAATTGTTCCCATTTTGCTGCCCACACATTCTGTCCCTTTTAGTTCTGAACTTAGAGAGGAAAAGGAAAGGTTAGGGAAAACCTAACAGATCTGTCCTAGAAGTGGACTGCAATAGTAGCCATCAGTTTTGCTCCTGTTTGAGTAAGACAGGATGACATAAGAAGAAAGTTCCATCTTTGACTGGTCCCACTGGAAGGCTCTTCCGCTCTGGGGTAGCGGGTGCTGGATACGTTCATGAATCCCTGAGAAACTCTCACCGGGGACCTTAAACCTGAGGCGGGCCATCACTTCCTCCAGCAGGGACCCTGCTCTCCCAGGCCGACCCTGAGGGGCTGCCTTCCCTGCTTCACTTCTCTGGAGCAAAGCTGCGTGGTTCCAGACATGCTGCCTTCCAAGAAGGACCTGCTGGAGATCTCTGCTTCTCTCTCCTCAGACACCTGGGACGCCTCGAGTGAACAATGCAACTGTCTCTTCTACGCTGCCAGTGTCCGGGCTACAAGACGATCCAGCAAAGCCTTTAGGCTTCCCCAGGCACTGGAAGATACCTGTGCACGCTGTCCCTTCAGCTGAAGGGACACAAAACCAGCTGTGAAAATACAGTCAGAATACCTGACCTAAGGTTTAAGGTGAAGCAATCACACTACCAATTCTCCCGACCAACTCTCTGTCTACAAGGCTTTACTTTTCACACAGAGAGTCTTTAAGTAGTTTTCCAAGTGAAGGCTCCTGTCGTAAGATCTCTTGGATGGTTGGTACCAGGAGTGACCTGCTGGATCCACATGCGCACCAACACTGAGCAAATCCTGGTCCTGAGTAGGGACAAGGATGTTCCACTGCTGAGCTGTTCTGGACAGCTGCTTCAACTTCCCATAGGCTCACAGAGCCAGGGAATTTGTCACGTGCTGGGCTTTTTAATTCCCCCCCCACAGTACTGGGGGTTGAACCCAGGGCCTCGCGCCTGCATGCTCTGCAAGTGCTGGACCACTGAGCTGTGCACCCCAGCCCTTTTTTTTTTTTTTTTTTGCTTTTTGAGACAAGGTCTTTCTAAATTACACAGACTGCCTCTGGTCTTGAACTTGGGATCCTCCGGCCTCCGCCTCCCGAGCTGGTGGGATTACAGGCGTGCACCACCGCACCCAGCAGGTCCTGGGCTTTCTATGTTCTTCAGTGGCTACATTTATATCAGCACCATAAATACATATACAACTATAAACTCTTCATGACTGTACCTACAGAGGCATGCGTACCTGCCCCAAGATCTCAGGAAAGGAATGTGAGACAGATAGACGGGGAAGGTCAGGGAACCACTTCCCAGGTCAAGTAGTGTAGACTATTGAAAGAACCAGTCAACTCATGTCTGTGTTGGCAAAAAATGTACATGGGAGAAACTAATAGTGAAATATATTAGTTATAAACATCTAAGGCAGGGTAAGTTGTGTGGTGTCTCCCTTCTTTCTCCTGCCACAGAGCGGGTAGTGTACACGGTGAAGATGGTGGACAAAGGGATGATTAACACCTAGGCCGAGATGGAGTGCAGCAGCGTGATTTTATCATGCTACTTAAAAAGATCACTGAACACTTAAGAATTGTTTATGAAAATGTTCATGCATATTTTTGGACCATGGGATGTAAACCTGTAAACCATGGAATATAAAACTGTAGATAGGGGAAGACTATGTCACAGTAGAAAAAGGAAAAAATGAAAGAAAATGAAAGAAAAAATGTCTGAGGACTACAGAAAGTATCCTTTATAGTATGCGAAAAAAGACAAAAGATACTCCTCTGAATTACATAAAAAGTAAAAGAGAAACAAATATTAAGGAAGGTTGTGAGTTACTCTTCTGTGTTCTTTGTTTGAGAACGCTCAGCAAGAGCTGGCAGATCCTATGTGTGAATGTTTTCCTTGTGAGAACTATATTCACAGTTATAACCTGGTTTAAGTAGCAGCTTCAATTATCAAGTCGTGTACGTATGGTATAGATATTAACATTACATCAATATTGATGGTGTCATTTAGGGTGTCTGCAATGCACACTGAATTTTACATGATAGCAGAAATAAACTATAACTTTTAATTTGAGAAAAACAATTCAAAGCAAAGTGAAAATTTTCATCAGCCCCTGGTGACTCAGATCCTCTGCAGTGCCAGGGCTCCATGATTCCAGTAGACCACAACTCCAGCTAAACCACTTTCCTTCTTTCCACTCCAAAACTGAGAGGAACGCAATTTCCTCTTTCTACAATTTTCCATTAAATATCTATGCTACGAAGTCAAAACAGGAGCTTCTTAGCCCTTCATATAGAACATTATGGTCAGAATGGTAATTGAGCTTCATGCTTCTTTTTGTGTAATAAAAATCCAACCTTACATGTTTCTGCAACAGGAATCTGTATCTCCTTTAATATGGTACAAGGGTGGTCCAAATTCTCTTTATTGTAGCTCTAAAATACATTAGGATTCCAATCAAAAAGAGGAACTTTGAAATAACACCACACTAATGAATATATATTAGTGCTAAGTGAATGAGAAGTGAATAATTAAAGGGATAAATATGGATTAAAAGTTAAGAAAATTAAAAGTTGAAGATTATAAGACTTTCCCTTAATATGATATTAAATATAAAAGTGGACTACAAATTTATTCTTACAACCATGGGAAAGAAATCTCTATGATCAAAATATAATCTCTAAGGGATGGTGTAGTGACCTGGCATGGGATAAGGTATTTATTTTTTTATTCCACTGATTTCCACAGACTTTTCTTTGACCACACATTTTTGCCACAAAGTACATTTTTATTTTCAAAACAAAATATCTCTAGCATAGAAACTTTATTAAAGCTAATATGAAATGTCTTATTTCATGGTCATTTTTCATGTGACATGTTTCTGAAATCATAGTTTCACTATGGAAACTACTGCATATAAAAACCTAAAGAATTCCTTATTTCTTAGGTAATAAAAACCATCCACCCAGCCTACTCAGCCATACGAAGAGGTAAAAGTAAAGCCTCTTAGAGTAACTACTTTCAAGAGCTAAAATAATATACGAAGAGAAAAGTAATATTTAGATCTTATACAGCAGTACCTTGGCTGTGGACCACAATCCATTTTGGATGGCTGGTCAAGTGCTGAGCACTTTTTTCCAATAAGAAATCATGTGAGAGCATTCTTTGGCCCCACATCCTACTGAATGGTTAATTCAGATACATGTGAAAACTCACACACGTGGCAATAAGTCTTTAAAGCCGAAAGTGATACAACACTTGCATAATGGAAAAAGCCAATGCTGTATTACTCAGTACCCCACCATCATTCACCAATAAAGGGAGGGAGAGAATTAAATTGTTGTTCTTGCTGTTTTCATCTTTCCTTCACTTTTAGTGCTGCTAAGTTTCTTGGGCGCCATGACTGCACGGTACCTGTAGGTGTTCACAGGTTAAAATTACCGACGAGATCATAGCACCAACACCGGGATGGGGTTTGACACCTTGAAATCAATGCACAACGTGCCATGTCCCCCTTGCATTCACCTTGAAGCACCCCAAGTGAATGTGGTATCTGGTATAGGTTTTACCATGGAGGTTGGGTGCCAAGCAAGTGGCCAAGCACTGAACTGGAATTCTCTAGAAGATACTGGTCAAGGACCCAACAGATTCCAGTGTATTTTACATGAGGCACACAGACTTTGCCAAACAATTAGCCCTGTAAAATTAAAAGCTTTGCTTATGCTGACCTTGCCTTTCTGGTAGACGACTGTTTCCTAACAGAAACCGAAGCTTCTGCCATTTGTGGAAAAATGTGGGAGAAAGCTGGTATTCAGAAAGAATCTCTTCCACCCAACAAGGTTTGAAATGCCATGTTTCTTTTATGTATGTTGTGTGGATCGATTATTGCCCAGTTAGCATAGGAGTGTGGAGAATTGATCAGATAATTAAACACCAGAGAACAGCACAAGAGAACAGGGATACTTATGTCCCTGCCCATCTGCTAGAAAGGGGGAGAAGGTGAAAGCTTAAATTAGGTCACAGATTTCAGAAGGGATGCTCTTACACGTTGGCATGCGTTCCTTTTCTCTTGATTTTTTTTAAAAGAATTTTGTGATTGAATAGGATTTACAATGACCCACAGCCAGACCAGGGCACATTTCTATAAAAGAAAATGTTTGCTGGAAAAAATTCCCAGTGTATTTTTTCTCATCCTATAACCTTAATGCCTGCAGCTGTAGCCCTGTGGCATCCAATCCCATCAGATCTCAGAAGCTAAGCAGGGTCGGGCCTGGTTAGTACTTGAATGGGAGACCGTCTGGGAACACCAGAAGCTGTAGGCTTGGGAGAAGGACCTGGCAACCCCCTCCCAAAAATCAATCTGCCATTGAAAACCCTATGAACAGCAGAGAAGCACTGACAATAGTGTTTCACCTGTTGTACAGAGGGTCGCTATGAGTTGGATACCAACTCAACGGCACCTAACAACAACAACAACATAATCTTAATGGGGCTGGGAGTTAGCTCAGTTGGTAGAGCACCGCTCTGCAGCGTCTGAGGTCCAGAGTTTGATTTCCAGCTCTGCAAAAATGGGAGCAGGATGTGGCAATCCACTCCCAAGGCAATCCTGAAAGAGTCAGCCATTGAAAACCCTATGAGGGTCGGCTATGAGTCCGACACGACTTGACAGCACCTAACAACAACAACAACAACAATAACCTTAATGTCATACCTCTTCGTTATTGTTTGGATTGAATTTGAAATGCTATCATTGTAGTTCTGACAATGACATCTTATTTTAAAGATAACATGATATCTATTCTGTACTGTTATAAAGATCTCTCGTAATAGTTACAAAAGTGATGACATTGTTGAGATGTACTGAAATGTTAACCATGAAATGTACAGTACAAAATTCTCTGAGTCAAGGTCCCTGAAGATAGCATCTGGAAGACTCAAACGGCTCAAGTGAAGGAGATTTTGTTTTTGTTAAACTTCATTAATCCTGCAAATGTATAAGCCGGGTAGAAAGAAACCAATAAGCAGCCCACAGAGCCCTCCCAGGTCAGGAGAAATGGAGCCTCTACTTCCTTTAGGTCCAGTGGGGCTGGGGAGCAGGAGAGTCTTGCTCTAGCAGAGGGCAGCTTTGTGAAAGACAAGCGTTCAACATGCAGAGCCCAGCTAGGAGGGTGGCGCTGTCAAGCTCCTCCCCCACACAGGTCTCTGCCCCTTATTCTCCAGGAACTGAACCCACCAGGAGCAAAGACAGTGTACTCGCCAATGCAATCCTCAAAGGCCTTTTTCCAAGGCCACAGAGAATGAAGATACTGGCCAAGAAAACCCTCCCAGCTCAAGGAAAAAACATGCCACGCTAAATCTAAATGTAGTGACTAATTCTAAAGCTCCTACATCATTAATCAAGATTGGGTCCAAAAAATGTTTTAAATGAGTGATACCAATATGTGGAGATTATTATTCCACAGCTCAGTATTCTTTTCCTTCTGATATAATTTAAAATAATGCTAATCCCCTCAAAAAACAACTTAGAACTCCTTTGTCACAAAGTGTACAGTGGAGATGATTGATCATAGGGCTTGTCTTCTTAGGAACTAAGTCATTCTGCGATACTCTAAATTGATTGCAAGATACATCCCGATTTCATACATCCCCAATAATTATAACACAATAACTTCTTACCCAACACTTGACTCCCTACCTTAACAGGGATCTTTCAGGAATATTAAGATACCAATTTTTCTTATTGTATATCAGTTATGCTCACAGAAAACATGATCAAAATAAACATGTATTCCCAGGCCATATTTGTATTGTGTCCAAATATTTTCCACATTTTTGAGAGTAGCCATATGAAAAGCCGCATGGATGCACACCATACCCCTGAACACTGTCCTCCATTCTGCATGCTGGTGCTCATTTGAACATAATGAATAGCATCCATGGAAGCGTCTTTGATGAAGATCAGTATTCCTGTCCATTTTCACGTGGCCGTTAAGTGACTGACTGAACCACAGAAAGCATGTGGTTATGCAGTTCCACAGTCAGGAGTGACAATGTGGAATGGCATTTACCTCTGCCCATAACCTGGTCTGCAGCAGCTGGAGGGCACCATGCACAGTGGCAACGCCCCAGCTCAGAGGTGGGAATGTGCAGGACATGCACACCTCACACCTGGTGAAACCCACTGTGTCAAAAGGGAAGGGTATAAAAGGAGGGATTGGTGCTTCCTATCTTTTTGGGAAAAAAACAATCTCACCACCATTTTTCAGAACAAATCCATGACCACACAGACAGAATTTTCAAGAACAGAAAGTTGTCCTTCAGAATGACAGGGGTGTACTGAGCATTTCAGTCCTTCATGTGACTGGCAATGAGCTGAATCCTGGGCTCATGTGCTTTCAAACATCTCACTGATCATACCATGATAGGGTTATTTCCTCTATTTTCCAAATGAGCCAACAAAAATATCGTGTCCAAAGTCAACCAGTGAGGAAAATAATGAAAATTAGAAACCAGGTCTGAGAATGACAGGAACTGAACTTTCCAGAATGAGGCTGGAAGCTTCAATTTGTGTTCCTTGGGATATTAGACTTAAATTGTCTTTGTTTGTTTTTGAGGCAGAACCTTGCTATGTGCCCCAGACTGGCGGGTAACTTGTGATCCTCTAGCCTTTGCCTCCAAGTGCCAGAATCACAGGTGTATACTACCAAGCTTGGCTCAAATGAAAAAAAATATCATTTTAGCAAGACTTCTATTTTAGTGCTGTTCCTATAGAAAGAAAGAAGCTACTCTTTCTGTAATCACATGACTTTTACTCCCTAACTGTAATGAGCATGGGTAAAATTAAACCTGAACAAACACGCTTAATTTCCCACACTGTGTAATGAGTGATTTTCCTGAAATACTCCCCAAAGATGTCTCTTCCTCCTTCCCTCTCCTTAGCAGTAGCTGGCAATGTCTGTGGCACAAGAGGCCTTGTAACACCAGGCAGCACTTGATTTTCTCCTAGATAACAAGCCATGGATGCTTCTCTCATCTTATTTTGCCAATACAGTTCATTGTAAACCAAACCGAGTTCTTCTCGCTTTGTTTTGTTATTTTTATAAATTGATAGATGAAATCCTATGCATTTATCATGTATGACATGTTTTCAAGTTTCTATGCACTATAAAATAGCTAAATCTAGAGACCTAGTGCCTACAGCTGTACCACTGTGGCGTTCAATACTGTCAGATCTCAGAAGCTAAGCAGAGTTGGACCTGGTTAGTTAGTACTTGGATGGGAGACTACCTGGGAAGACCAGGTGCTGTAGGCTTGGGAGACAGACCAGGCAGCCCACTCCCAAAAATCAATCCACCATTGAAAACCCTATGAATAACAGAGAAGCACTGACAATAGTGTTTTGCCTGTTGTACAGAGGGTCGCTATGAGTCGGATATCCATTGGATGGCTCCTAACAACAACAAGGTACTTAGCCTACACATTGCCTCACCTTTTTATTATTTTTGTGGTGAGAAGACAATGTCCACTTCCTCAGCAATTTTCAAGGATATATTGCTGAAAATGACAGTCACCATGCTGTGCAACAGATGATTCTTGTCTCACTGACATTTTGCATTCTTTGACCATCACCTGCCCCTCCCGGCCTGATGGCCCTAGATGCTGACAGCTGAGTGCCTTCTTGAAGGGAAGTTCAGAGAGAATCCGCTGTCCTCCCCTGCCTTTCTCCCTCATGGGTCACCCCAGCCCTGCCTGATGAGCCTCAACGTTTCCTGGCTGCCTGCCTCAGAAACAACGTGTGTTCTAGGCTTCCAGCGTAAAGCATTTCTCAAAAAACTAAGAGGGTCAGGGGAAACCTATATGAATAATGTACATCGAAATGCATATATGGAAATGCCACAATGAAAAGCATGTCAGAATGAATCACATTAAGGTTTACATTAAAAATGTCCAATAAAAAAAATCATTTAAAAGGAAAAAACTTAAAGTAGGAAGCTGGTTCCCTGTCAAGACGTGGGAGGGACCTCCACTGTGGTGGCTCCAAAGGTTTGCCCTTCGCAGGGAGAGAAATCTCCCCCAAACCTCTAAGGAGGACACACAAGGGCAGCTGTGGCTGCCGTCCTCAGAGTCTTACCCAGTTCTTCCCGCCCATCTCCTGTGGGCCCTGGTTCCCAGCTCACCCCGGCTGGATCCTGCTTGTTTAGACCTTGATCAGGGATTAGAAATGGAGCCGTAGATGATGCAAGGTGCTAGACGTCCCAAGGCACAGAGAATCCTGCACTGTCAGGCGCTAGGGACAGCAGCCCATTGTCCCTCAGTACATACGAAGAGGGGTTTTTCTAGGACCCCTGTGGATTCTAAAACCAGAAGACATTCAAGGCCCTTCCATAAAATGGCACAATATTTACATATAACCCACATGCACGCTCTTATATATGTTAAACCATCCACTCTATATTTCCTATAATTCACAATACAATTCAAATCCTATGCAAATAATTGTATTCTCCAGGGAATAATGACAAGACAGAGAAATCCGTGCATGGGCAGTTCAGACATAATGTTTTTCTGAATATTTTCAATTTTTTATTTATTGAATCTGTGCATGTATAACCAGCAGACACGGACTGTCAACCGCACAGAGCTCAGGGATTATGTGTGATAAACTTATGTATGTATGTTTAAGCACTACATAAATTATTTCTAAGCATAATAATGGTTAAAAATGAAAGGTTAT
Organism: Pedetes capensis; assembly: GCA_007922755.1. Lineage (NCBI taxonomy): Eukaryota > Metazoa > Chordata > Mammalia > Rodentia > Pedetidae > Pedetes > Pedetes capensis. Next base: position 36,421 of record VMDO01005059.1, read on the forward strand.
GACAAGAATATTAAACAATGTGGAATTTGGATTCATGGCTAAATGTAAAATATTTAAATACCTTAAATAATTCATGTATTTTCCTACAGTGATAATTTATCTGTTTCTGCTGCCAAGCATTATTCAATATTCATAATTCAGAAGATGAATACATTTCCACATATATATTAGATAGGTAAATTTAATCCCCATTTCACTCTATTTCATTTATTAAGCAATTAATGGTACGTAGAGGAGCTCAGGCTAGGTATGAACATAAGGGCAAACCTGGATTGCTCCCATCTCAAGGGTTTCCTTTCTGGCGGGTTTTTACTGCTAGAAGAATTCTAGAATGACGGCTTTATGCTACTGTGGAATGCATGCAAAACATCACTAATGTATTCATTAAAACATACTGACAGACAGCCTATATGTGCTAGATCTTGCCTACACACCCTCTGATGAAGGAAAACCAATACTCTCCTGGAGCCTCTGCCCAAGTGCGTGGTGATAGAAAGTAATAAACAAAATGATGGAACTAAAGAGCTGCCAGTTAGATGGCCATGGTGCAAAGGAGAGCAATACAGGGCTAAGCGACACTGGGGAAGAGTAGCTACACATTTAACCAGGGCAGCGGCACATGCTCAGGGAGGCTACTTGGGGCATTGTATACAGTACAGGTTTTCAGGTTTAGTAACATAAAAATGTAGAAGTATATAAAACAGTCATGCATATATTTAAAATTTTGGGGAATCTTTAAGTACATAGCTTGAAATATGCTAAGACTGTGTGAAGAGAAATACCTGAAACCTAGATATGACATTGAGCAGATCTTGATTAGAAAGCACCTTTAACAAGAATCTCAAAAACAATAAGAGCTGGGCGCGGTGGCGCACGCCTGTAATCCCAGCGGCTCAGGAGGTGGAGGCAGTAGGATCGCAAGTTCGAGACCAGAGGCAGTCTGTGTAACTTAGTGAGACCCTGTCTCAAAAATTTAAAAAATGGGCTGGGGTGCAGCTCAGTGGTCCAGCACTTGCAGAACATGCAAGCGCGAGGCCCTGGGTTCAACCTCCAGTACCACCAAAAAAAAAAAAAAAAACAATAAGAAATATTTCAAGGTAAGAGTCCAACATGGATAATTCAATGTTACTAACAAGTAAAAATTAAATGCCACTAAAGAAAAACAGAACTCAGCTGCTAGACATTGAACACTAACATTCTTAACTCAAAGTGAATGACAATTGTAGTCATAATGTTTTAATTCCATAGGCATTTAAGCCTCTCACAGATCATCAGCTAATAACATTAAAAGAAAAACAATGCTCTTTGAGTTTTAGATGATTCAGATCCTCAGGAACCTCGGATAGCCTGAGAATGAAATTATGCTTTCAAAAGTTTACATGAAGATTTGGGAACTTGAGCACTTTCTACTATTACCTTGTTGTTGTTAGGTGCCATCAAGGTGGGTCCGACTCACAGTAACCCTATGTAAAACACAACCAAACACCCCCTGGCACTGTGCCAGCCCGGCACTATTTCAGTGCTTCTCTGCTATCCATAGGGTTTTTGATGGCAGACTGTTTCAGGAGTGGGCTGCTGGGTCCTTCTCCCTAGCCTCAGCACCTGGTACTCCCAGGTGGTCTCCCATTCAAGGACTAACCAAGTTGAACCTGCTTAGCTTCTGAGATCAGAGAGGATGGGATGCCAGGGTGGAATGGCTGCAGATTATGGCCTTAGCACTAAGTTTAGTCTATTACTTATCCCCTCTGTGGAAAGATCATTCAATTACACTAGTATTGATTACAAATGAACAGGCTGTGAACACTATTATGTTTCCAAAGGAATTTGATTGAATTACAGTATTAAAGTTGACATTTAATCTTGTCATGGGATAGGTTGTTGATGGTCTCATACTTTTCATGAATGAAGAAAGCTTGTTGAATATGAAAAGCATCTAATCAGAAAATAATTTATTAGCAAAGGGAGAGCAAGTGGTTGCATGATTGAGTACCTAAAGAGTGAAAGTGGAATTTAAAGAGCTGTCAAAATCTATCAAACACCTTATCTCTCCAATAAACTGATTTTATGGTGAACAACTAGAGCATGAATACATACAAATAATAGCCTCCCTCTGATGAGAACCCAGAGACAAGACTAGGACACCACTCTCTGGGGATCCAGGGGAGGCATGTGGCATGGGAGAAAACGGTGGATAGATAAACATTAGTTGGAGTACCCAAAACACGAACCTGTGTTCTTTACATGAATGACAGTGACCATAGGGTAATGGTACAGAGAAAAAAAATCCAGTTTTGATTTAGATCTAGAAAGTTATCTCAATCCTATTTACATCTGGGGGCTCCTGGACATTAAGGTAGTATTTGCTTCCTGCTAAAAGCTATGAGTTAAGCAATTAATGTAAGCATGATATTCTTAACTTGGAATAAATACAGATATTTTCAAGACTGTGTATGTAATGGTAGTTATGATTTCTTAGAAAGACTAGCATAATAATTAGGCTTGCACAAAATTTACTATATACTATATACATGTAAGTTACATCAGTGCCTAAAAATGAAACTTAGCAGATATCAACCTGTTAAATTTGCCATTTGAAAAGATTACAGTAATTGTAGAGATACACCTGGAGCCACAACCCCGCCTCTCTTTTTCTGAGGATGAAGGTGTGCAGAAAGGGACGGAGCATAAGAAAACACGCCAAGAACTTAGTAATAATTGTACTTATAAAAAGAAAAAAGAAAAGTTGTAAGAAATTTAGAAGAGAAAGTATATTTTCCAGGTAATATAAGTAACATATTTTCCAGGCAATATACGTAATGGCTGCAGCCCTACCACTATGGCATCTGATCCCATCAGATCTTTGAAGCTAAACAGGGTCGGTCCTGGTTAGTACTTAGATGGGAGACCGCTTGGGAACACCAGGTGCTGTAGGCTTGGAAGAAGGACACGCCAGCCCACTCCCAAAAACTAACAATCTGCTACTGAAAATCCTGACACGACTCGATGGCACCTAACAACAACAACAACAACTGAAAATCCTATGAATAGCAGAGAAGCACTATCAATAGTGTTTCACCTGTTGTATGTAGGGTCACTATGAGTCAGACACTGACTGGATGGCACCTAATAACAACATAAGTAATTGCAGTAAGAGAGAATATTAAAAATGATTAAATGTAAAATATTTGGTAAGATAGGGTATTTTTTTCCTCTGAAATGTATTTTTAAAATAATTACTCCCAAAACAGGATTTTTTTTAAAGAAATGTCAAGTTTCAAATGGATCGTAGACAACCAAAGTGATTTGCAGGATTCCTATTATCTTTTAAAAACCCCAAATAGCTGGTCGTTTCTCCCAAAAGATACTGCTTAGAGCCCTGATAAGGGCTAGACAAAATGTGCTAGATAACATGTCTCCACACCCCAGGGGCCTTCCATCTGACATTTGAAAACAGGCCCTGCACTGGCAATGTCTTTGTACCACAGAGCATTTCAACATTCCGTCCACCTTCTCTGAAAGGATCAATACCTATTTGTCAATGACAGCTGTCAGACTCCTTCCCTCTACTTGGTGAAAGCCTGAAGCTGCAGCTGCATGTGTGCAGGGCAGGGCCTTCGGGAGGAGTTCTGGGGTTGTGAGTTTGGGATGGGGCCTGCTCTCCAGATGACTGGGCAGCATGCTCAAGTGCTCCTGACCTCACAGCAACTCCTGATTTAAAAAACAATGCATGGAGAATTTCTTTCTGCCTGCCTCACAGAAGCAGTATAATGTTCAATCCTGAGAATGTAGATTAAAGTGATTTGTTAACCAGGCTTTCCGTGCGTGGCATATTCCTGAACTTGGGCACAGAGCGGGAGGCACAGCCTCTCCTGTGCCTTATACAGAAGGAGCTATTTTGCCAGTGAAATAGTTATTCATGTACTTAAGGTCATCTGTGAGATGAATTCAAGTGGTACTTAATAACAAAGCTTTGAATGAATGCTTACTGAAAAATATAAGGAAGAAACAAAAGAAAAAATCAGTGGTACTAAAGCATATAATCAGGAGAAATAGGTAGAGGAAATCCTTGCATTACTTGGCTCCTTTGCTAATAATTGAAAAAGACTCCTACTAAGAATCCATCTTGATTATCCATGCAGGGGCTGCTATACCCCAATGATAGTGGATAAGCTTCATACAGGTAATCATCTTCCACCTTCAATGATGGTGGTATGACCACACATTCCACGAACGGTAAAAGGTGTCTAGGAAGCGCAAGTCACGGGACCAGGCGATATGCTTGTAGGTGCCAAGTCAGACTGAGATCTCTCCCTCACCACTACACCACAAGGACTTGGAGGGAATTTCACACCTGTGGCTCTGTTCAACACAGAGGTCAACACCAATAACTCATCCTCCACGGCCTTCTTCTCTCCCTGCTGGGCAATGTGCCCCACAGGCTGAATGTTCTTATCCTCTGCTTAAGTCACTTAGTTCTCTACTTAATACGAAATGCAAGCCCTGAAGTTTCCAGAGTGGACACCATCAGTTTCTCCATATGGGTGGTCAATGGCCCTGTGGGGACAAGCCTACTGTGTCCCCTAGACAGGCAGACAGGCCCAGTAGGTAAGCTGCTGGCCACCCCTCTGACTCACTTCCACCCAACAGACAGATCTTTCCAGAAAAATGTAGTTTCTCTTGATGTACAGAAAGGAGCCCAGCTGTGCCAAGTGAACACAAATCCACGAAAACTATCTTTTTTGAAAAAGTAAAAACAGAAGGAGATAGGTCTGAGAGATTATGCCAAGCTGAAGATGTTCCTGCACTCTTGAGGGGCCACAAAGAGCCGTCCATTCAGTGATGCCGAAGGGATGCTTTTCAAGACATCCTTACGATTCTCTGCCAAACCTATTCCTGTCTCTGCAACATCTAAAGGGCATGATTATTACGGGTTCCCAGATGAGCTGAGCCTCTATTAACAGAGACTCCATCTAGTTCAGATTTCTGTTTCCTACTTTCATTCAATATAAGAGGAAAATAGAAAAAATATCCCATTTACTTAAGCTTAGTTTGGTACTGAAGGAACTATTTTAGGGCACAGAGAATCTTCATGTTAACATCGCCAGCCATCCTCCAACGATTTGCTGCGTTTTAAAAACTATTATTTCACTTATATGTTAGGCAAGAAGTTGTTTGCTGAGTTCTCTGCACTGACCCAATGTTGGTTTTCAACTTCCTTAGCAACCTCACTCTCTCTGTGTCTCACCAAAGATGAAGACAAGGAAAATGCATGTTCTCTCTTCATCGCTCCCAGGCTGCCTATGTAGAATCTCCTGGGCAATGTGATAGGAGAGAGTCCGAGGAAGAGTTTCACTTCCTAATGAGAGGGGAACCCGAGCCGGCTCTGCCTCTCCTCCTGCCTCCTGACTATGATGTCCAGGTCACACAGAAGGCAGTGGTGACAGAGAACCAGAGAATAAGCAGACCCCACTGAAACATTTGAACTACTGTCTTGTTATCCGCAAACCACTATTATTTAAGCTCTTGTTTGGTCTTTCTAATGGGCTTGAACAACACCCATACAGAAGTCAATTCAAGGTGGGGAGATGAGTGGAGTGTTGGTGAAAAGGAGATTTAAAACTGGTTTCCTTTAATTACGAAGGACACTGCATGTCCAGTTAAGGGTTTTTATATGAATGAGAATCATATTTAATATACATTATACTACACACCACATACTTGGAGCCATACCACTGTGGCATCCGATCCCATCAGATCTTGGAAGCTAAGCAGGGTCAGGCTTGGTTATTCCTTGGATGGGAGACCGCCTGGGAATACCAGGTGCTGTAGGCTTGGGAAAAGGACTGGGCAGCCCACTCCCAAAAATAATCAGCCATTGAAAACCCTATGAATAGCACAACAATAGTGTTACCCCTGTTGTACTTATGGTCGCTGTGAGTCGGACACCAACTCGACAACACCTAACAACAAAAAAACTACATAAAATAGTGATTCTTACATGTTAAACTGATTCTCAGATTCGCCCCATTTGATTATTACACAGGGCTCATGATGTAAATGCAGAAGTACATAGTACCCAAGCTCAATAGGTAGTGATCATGATTTCTGAAAGGTAAGCAGCTTGCTCCAGATACCCCAGCCAGCAGATGGGCCAGTCTTGACCCAAACTTAACTGTTGTTTTTCTCTTAATTTCAGAGTTTTGCAGTATATCAAATTTCCTCTTTATAACTTCTACATATGTCAAATTTGATCCCTCTAGTTGCCAACTGGGCTGGGATTTAGCTCAGTTGGTAGAGCGCTGCTCTGCAGTCTCTGAGGTACTCAGTTCGATTCCCAGCACCACAAAATGGGAGAAGGACATGGCAACCCACTCCCAAGGCAATCCTGAAAAAGTCAGCCACTGAAAACCCTATAAGGGTCGCTATGAGTCGGACTCAACTCGATGGCACCCAACAACAACAACAAGTTGCCAACTATATCCAAATGCTGCACGTACCAGCTAGCAAACACCTCCAACTTGAAGATGAAAACCTCACTACAGAGCAAATTATGCAGATCTCTTGGAAAAACTAAGCACCAGTGAATAGATACATGTGATATAAAATATAAATTAGTAAATTAACCTTAAAACACATCTGAGTTCTGACTATTATTCAGGAAGCCATTGACGTTTGGGCTTAAACATAAATAAGATCGTTTGCCTGGCACAGAATCGGCAAGTGTTTCGATCTGCTGTACATAGGGTCGCTATGAGTAGGACTCAACTCAACGGCACCTAACAACAACAACAACAACAACAACAATTGACATTTGTCTTGTGATCCTATTTCCCCTCGTTCCATCAACCATTCTGAAAGAAACCTTCCTGCTCCATCTTCCAGTAACGATGGAAAAGGATCCATTACCAGGCTGCAGCATGTTTTAACTAGTTGCTGGATGACAACATCCATATCTCCCCAGCTAGCTAGTTAGCTGTCTATCTATATTTCTCTCTCTTAAGGTCCCTCTTCAGTGTAGGTACATATTAGTTTCAAGGTACCAACATAGCACAGTAAGTTCTGTGACTTGGGATATAATTTTGAAAATGATAGCCTAGAAGTATCTTGGATCTATTTTGAAAAATAGAGTTAAGTCAAATTATATCAAATAATCTTATAAATGGACTCCCCAAATGGAGTGATGGGGCTCCTCTGTAGTGAGAGCCACAGCAAAGAAGGCCACTTGCTGCTCCTGGGACCTGGGCTGCAGCTGCCCAGTGGGGATGAAAGAGGCCAGGAGAAAGCAGGCAATGATCCCAGCCAGTGAGACGAGATTTGAATCTGAGGAGTCTGCAGTGATCAGAGCGAGTGATTAGCAGCCTGCTTCATCAGCCCCCGTGAAAGGCATCATTTATTAAACCTGGGGAAGGTAAGGCGCAGGGCAGCCAGAATCACTGTAAAATTAATGTGCTTTTATAGGCACTGCGTTCCCCAAGGGCAGCAGAGTTTTGAAGAACACACCACGCCATTGACATTCCCTCTGTAAGGAAGGGAGAGAACGAAAAGGCAAGGGTGAAAAATGAACCTGTCAATAGAGAGTCTGCTTGGGACCATTTCTTTTGAAGGCTCAAGAAGACATAGCTAACATCCTAACCCCACAGAAGGCGTGTCTTTATTCCAAACGTGTACTCCTGGGGAGAATAAACAATCACTTCCCCGTACAGATGCCTGGCAAACCAATAACAATATTGATCTACTTTAAATTTTGCTTCATGAAAATAATTTCTCCAATTTGGCAATCTGAGAAACGCCCCCAACACTCTAGGGCGACCCCATGCTGGGTGCCCACCCTTCCTACGTGCACACATTTTCCCACTAGCTTACCACTTCAGGCTTTTTTTTTTTTAAACTAAAAGGCATTGCAGAAACAATTTTTATCCTGCTACACGGTTTTCATAAATATTACCTTCATGGTTTTGTACCGTCACATTCACTGGATTTACCATAATTGTTTTAACCACGTCCATCCCTGGTCATTTAGATTGGAACAGTTCTTTGTGATTGTGAGCAGGGCTCCAGTGAACTTTTCTCTTGCTTTCTAAAATACTCTATCATTTAGCCAGGGCAAACTCCCACGGGAAAGGTTACTGAGTTCAATTAGAAAACCTCCTGAAGGCATGTGAAGTGAGATGCCCAGCTCCCTCCAGGGCGGCCGGCAGTACCCCTGGGGTCTCTCACACAGACTTGCCTCCTCAACCTCAGACATCCGGGGATGGACCAGGAAAAAGCCAGCTGTTCCCAGTGCTTTGTATTATTAGTTCTCAAAACTGAAACTCTTACAGCCTGAACTGAAGGAACCATTAAGTCGGGCAGAGACAGGTGTCATCTCACTTCACAGCTCAGGCCACGGGGAAGAATATTTCCTCACCTCTACATCGTGAATGACTCAGCACTGCGTGAGATTCCATTTCCAGAAATGTTGGTGCCGATGTTCATCTGGACAATGAAATTTGTCATCCTGTGCAAACCACGAGCTTCCCGACATTTTGTACACCATTCTACCTGCTGTTCCTCTTGGCCAGGTTTCAAACCCCTTCAGTTACCATGCATGCATCTGCATGTACCTAGACATTGGTCACATGCAGTTGATGACATATCTGAAGCGTTCTCCTCTTCCAAACTTTCCTTCTCACGTCCTGGGCAGCCACCTGAGGGAGCCTCTGGCACCTGGGGCAGGGCTGCTCTACAAGCTTTCACACTTGTCCTTTCCCCCTACACTGTCCAGAGCTCAAGGAGGCTCCAACAGCTCCGAGGTCAGAAACAAAAGCCATCAAATAATTTTTCACTCTTCTTTTGCAAAATCTGCCATAATTCCTCCATTCTTCTCAAAATACACTTCCAACGTGTCAGTCTGGGGTCCAGTCCCTGTCTACTTTCCTTAGATGTCTCTTTTTTATTCTCTAATACTGGTCCATCATTACTTCTCACCTGCAGGTGACAACTGTGGGGTCTGTAGTATCTTCACCACAACTCTGACCTCACTGCTAAGACTCTGAGTAATGTTTCCCAAAGCTAGTTTCTCCATCATCTCTGTAGCAAGCTTTCTTTCTCAGCTCAAAAGCAGCACATGCTGCATTTCCTCACACATTAATCATCTCTCCAACAATTCAGCTCAGGTATAGATCCGATACATATTAGCCTAATGCAGAGGACCCTGTGTAGCTCTGACTTATACTAATCTTCCAAGATGGAAATATTTTAAGACATACAATGAAGCAAATCCACATTCACTCCCAACTCTTATTTGTCTTCCAAAGAGGCTGATGCACACCTTGACCTGGGAGGGGCATAAAAATCATTTGTCTTCCACACTCATCCGCTGATCATGATTCTCTCTTAACACCAAGATTCCCTGATGAACCTCTGACCCTGCACACCATATCCCTCAAATGTGCGAAGGGGAAACCCAACTTCAGTACTCTCAGGAGTCCACCATGCCCAGTCTATTCAGGTACCAAACTGATGCTGAACTTCACATGAGCTGCCTGCTTGGAGGGTCCAGCCTGTGTGTGTGACCAGCTTTTGTTATCAGCTGGTACTCTAATTTGAGTCCCAAATGCTATGGGGTCACTTTGTAAAACACCAGCATGCTGTTCTCAGTCACTATCGGGAGTGGGCAGCTAGTAAGTGCTCCATGGACAGAAGAGCATCTGCGGTCCCCTGAGCCATGGCACACTCCAAGGGACCACAGTAAGATGGCTGAGGTGCGTCAAATGTCAGCGGAAGCTTCACTGTGAAAAGCAGGCATAAGTAGAGAAGGGGCTTCAGAGAGACAAGCGGTTTGGGAAGAGGCCCGAAAATACAAGGCCTGTGGATGGGCAAGTCGAGGCAGCCATCTGAAGAATTCTAGAAGGTATGGGTGGCTGCGGTCTAGTTCGCAGAATGGGCCAGGCACACGGTGACCCCAAGAGAGGGCTTCACCCTTCACACCACTTGCCATCCTGGGTTCCCTAGGCTGGGATCAAGGGCGGACGAGGAGGAGATGGGGGAAGCCCGTGGATGCGCGTGACACTAGAACATACAGAAGAACAGAACAGATTCTTCTAACGCATTTAATTCTTCAGAGAGGCAGGAGGGGAGGCATTTCCCCCTGTGTGGCATGCGGGAGGTGTGGTGGGCATGGTTTGTGGTGCCTATGGTGTACAGTGTACAGGGCTTGTGGCTGTGTCTGGAGTGGGTTTCTGGGTGCTGTGGAGCATATGTGTGGTGTGTTGGGTCTGCAGTGGGTGTGCGAGTGTCCGGGGTCTGTGGTGTGTGAGGTGTGTGGTTGGACACAGTTTGTAGAGTGTGTCTTGTGCATATAGTTCTTGAGGTGAGTGTGTAGTTGGGTGCGCATGAATTGTGTGATGTGTACGTGGCCGTCACAGTTAGAGCAGTGTCCATGTGTGGATACATGTAGTGTGTGTGGAGAGTGTGTTTTACATGTATAATTTGTGAGATGTGTGCATGTGTGTGAGGGAGGTCTGAAGTCAGTGGAGGTCTAAAAACTTTTTTTTTTTTTTTTTTTTTTTTTTACTTTTTGACAGGGTCTCACTACATTATGCAGATTACCTCTGGTCTCGAACTTGCGATCCTCCCACCTTGGCCTCCCGAGCTGCTGGGATTACAGGTGTGTGCCACCACGCCCAGAGCTTTTTATTCTTTATTTTGAGACAGAGTCTCATTAAATTGCACAGGTTGCCTCTGGCCTCAAACCTCCAATCCTCCAGCCTCAGTCTCCCGAGTCACTGGGATTACAGATGTGAACCATGGTACCTGGCTGAAAAGTGTCTGATGCTCAGTGAGGGCTAATGTGGAAAGTGGACTAAGCAGCGTAGGCGACGCAAGGGTAGGGAGATCCTCTCGTGGTTAGCAGGGACAAGGTACCCTGAGAAAACGCGTCCCACTCACTTCCAGGAAATACCCTCTACAGGAACGGGAAGGATGTGCCAGGCAGGTTTCTGAACGTTGAGAATTTTTCTTTCCAAAACAATCCATAATAGGTCCCGCAAAAATGTCTGGAGGTTTCTGGACCCTAGCGGGTGTATGTGCACACACGTGCGTGCGTGCGTGCGCGCCCGCGCGTGCGTGTGTGTGAAGACAGTTCATTTGGAGGTGTCTGATACTCTCTGAATCTGATTGCCACAAAATATTCACAAAACTAGATTTCACAAATGATTCTTTAAACTATTAGGCAATAATGTTGCATAGTTGTTATATATAGTTATAATATATACTTATAATATAGTTATATTTTAGCTGAAATAAAGGAACCTGACTTAAAAGGATTAAAAATGTCAAAGGCTCATTTCTTCGCTTTTTTTGGAAACATGTCACGTCTATTCTGTAACCTCTGACATAGTGTTATGCCAAATCCTAAGCTAAGAGAGTAAATGCATAACAGTAGATGATTGTCACCTATGCCCTTCACACCTCCGATTCCTTTCATCTGTGTCACATCAGAACAGCTAAACTTCTTCTCTTTATTTCAATCTATGTTCTGAAGTTCTTGGCATATGGAGGTTAACTCCAAGCCTTCCTAACAGCCCTGTAGAGATTCTGACGGTTAAGTTCAATTCTTTGCCTCAATTTAATACTCTGGTTAAGTGCAACATTCAGAATTTTGATTCACTCAAGTACAATTATTTAGCTGTTTCGGATGTAACAATTGCATTATTCAGCAGGTGATTTTATCAACTGAGATGGGAAATTTTCCTCAGAAAAGGTTAATGTTATTTTTATGTGTGTGTGTAGTACTGGGGGTGAACTCAGGGCCTTACATACCCCAGGCAAGCCCCACGCCACTGAGTCAAACCCCAGGCCCCTGTTTATTTTTATTTTGAGATAGGATGTCAATAAGTTGCACAGGCTGCCTCTGGCTTCAAACTTATGATCCTTCTGCCTCAGGAATCACTGAGATTACAGGTGTGCACCGTGCTGCCACAGCACCCGACGAGGCTAATGTTATTTGTTTTTTCCCTCTTTAGAACGGCTACTCAGATAAGCTTGGAAATAGAAAAAGGAAGCAAATCTGGGACTCCTATTTTGATGTTAAAATACAGACAACTAAGAATTTTACCTGAGTAAAATATTAATAACGTTAAGATTCTATATAATATTTAAATTCAAATTTACAGATGAGAAAATGAAGGTAGTGAATATATTTTCCCTTTATGGAATTTCTAGACTAAGATAGAACTCATGTGGCAACGCATACCAGGAGGAGACGTCTTACGTTCACACTGCCCTGCCCAACTCCCAGCTGCTGGAAAACCCCCACCAGCCTCTGACTTCAGCTCAGGTCTGTAGGCTTAGGACCCACTTCTGCCAAAGCAAAACTGTGCAGAATCCTTCCCTCTGTATAGTTCCTTTAGACACTGCTCTAGGGATCTCTATATGTACAATACATACAAAATAATGTCCTGGAGTCTCCGGTGTGGGGAGCAGTAAGACAACCCAGGAAAGCCACCAGGGTCCCGTCCTCTGCATCCCATGACCCGGCCCACTTGCTGCCATCTGTCTGCCTCCTCTAGCCCTTCTGCCCTTCTTTGCCATAGGGTGGGTGAGATTTCATTGGTAAAGGAGAGAGTCTGGGGAGGAGGTCGAATAAATACACTATACGAAGGAGGGGAAACAAAGGAAAATGTTTAAATAAAAAATTTTAAAGTTCTATACGTGTGGCTGGTAATTTGGCAAGAAGGTGGTAAAAGACAGTGTGCTCTCTAGACAGCGTGTGGTAAGTGTGGCCCACAGTGAGGGTGGAAATCCTGCCTGAAGTTATCAGACATATTTTCTAAGACTAAAAACGTGCACAAGAAAATGCTTAGAGAATCATCTCACTCACGAACATCTGATGATTCAAAATACATTTCTCTTAGGGTATTTCAATTTATTCTCTGGAATCCTGGCCCATGTGTTAGTGAGAGCAGAGACAGAAGGAGAAGAAGGGGGACATGGAGCAGGGGGCTTTGTCACATCACAGACGATGAAGGGTGAGGTTCACCCAGACAATTGCGTATTCTAATGCTCAGGTCCTTTCTTCTCTTTAATCTTTCCTAAGAAGTGGGACAGTTTCAGAAAATTTAAAGACTCAAAAGATAAACATGTCACGTGTTCACTTCTTATCCTGTGAGCTCTCTGAGCCTCTGGTCTTTCCCTTCTTCTGTTTCCCCCACCCCCGTCCAGATAATACTCCGGGCACTGACCAAAAGCAAACTTGATCCATCTCTACTCTATTCGTTTTCTTGAGACGGAGATTAGGGACCATCATGCAGGAAATATGCTTCAGTTTTCCACCACTAAACACTGACCCATCCATATTTCCTACATTGCTATTTTGAAACTGACATATTTGCAAAATCTTCAAATTTATATCTGCACATCACATTCATAGTCCTTTTACTGCCTAGTAACTAACAAGACGGCAGGGAGCCAGATGTCACACCTAAATATTTCCCCAAATTGTATTTGCACAGACATTGTCAAAAGTCACCAAGTGCCAATGAGCAAACTTTTCTAAGACATCCTCAACATCTCTTGAAATCCTTTGCTGTTCTGTTTCTGAAGGGACCACACTAAGGCTGTGGAGGATGCAAAGGATTTCTGAATAACTCCCCTCTCCCATAGCCTCGCAAACACAGGGAAGGAAGCAGAGATTTCCTTGCACCTTCCATTCATTCCGTTCCTTCCATAGATGTGGACTGGTGTCATCCATTTGTATAGGATGTGTTTTAATGTGGATATGAAAGGGAAAGCAAAACAGAAAGAAAAGAAACAAACAGAAGAAAGAAAGCACCTGTGGTCTAAAGTCCACACAGCAAAGGAGAGAGAAATGTGTTCGTGGAGTGGAGAACAGCCAGGTGGCAGAGAGCACCAAGGGGCCCAGAGCATGGGGCATGCCTCTGAGGACGTCACAGCTCTATGGGAGCAGAGGGGCTCAGTGGCAGGACAGGTGAGGACTGTGGTGGGGAGAGGAGTTTCCAGGGGGGAATCAAAGGCAGGAAAGGGGAGACTTGGAAGGAAAAAAGGGAAGACTTGGCAAGGGAAAAGCATTCTATTGAGAGAGCAACAAAAGATGAGAAATGAAGCCACTGTCAAGGAACGGTTTACATTGCGCACTGGGTTTCAACATCACTCTTTTCCTTAATTCCTCTCATTATTTCTTCATTCCTGCTACTGAAATCTGGGACATGTTACTATATGCCAGACGTTGTGTTATACCATAGTAAAACAATGTTAATCAATATCCTTTCCATCAATGGGGGATGTGGGCAGTACTGGTCATTTTATTGTACAGAAAAGTAGTAAGTTGGAACTTGGAACTTTGCTGGGTAGGAGTGGAACTGGTAATGGGGGGCATGGAATCAGAGAAGCCCCCACATCAGGGGCCCCTGGAGAAGAGCTCGCACACCATGCTCTGCACAGCACTATATGGAGCCCAGAGTGCCTGACACCATGGTGCTCAGCACACTTACAAGCATCGCATGCAGAAGTGTAAAGGACGAAGGGCATATGGTCATTTTCAAACATTCACTAATCTGACCAACTTTCTTCCATATTAAGTGAAATTTCTGGATACAGAGAGAACAAATACCTCAACAATTATATCAGATTTACAATGTCCACACTATTCATAGCTCTCAGTGATATTAAATCAACATTTTGAAATGCTATTACTCTACACAACACTTGAGTCAATGAGAGTCAATGGCAGTAGGAGAGAGACAGGGTCCTTTGTGCACTGTCCGTGGCAAACATAAGACATGAGGGCCCTGTGGCTTTGGGTGTCATGAAGAGAGCAGGTGAGGCAATGCAAAGGGGCTCTATCTACTCCAAAACAAGAACTTCATATCATCCCTCACCTTTGCTTGTGTTAAAATAAAGACTGCTGAAAGAAATGCACTGCCATGGAATAACTATTATGGTGAAATTTCTATCTTTTCCCAAAACAAGAAAAACAAAACCAAAATAACAACAAAAATAAGTTGTGCTGAGAAGGTGTCAATGATTTCCAGGAGTTGAAACAGATTTATCAATTGTCTAGTTATATGCATCATACTTTTAACATTCAAAATGTGTTGGGCACAGTGGCACACACCTACAATCCCAGGAACTCAGGAGGAGGAGGTAGGAGGATTGAAAGTTCAAAGCCAGAGGCAGCCTGTGTAACTTAGATCTTGTCTCAAGACAGAAAATTGAAAAATGGGCTGGGGGTACAGCCCAGTATTAGAGCAATTGGAAACTGTGTGCAAGGCCATGGGTTCAACTCTCAGGTATCACAAAATAAATGAATAAATGAATGGATGAATGCATAAATAAATAAATTCAAAGTGCATGGTTACTATCTTTACTCATATTTTTGTATGCATCTAGCTAGGAGATACAGTGCATATATGTATAGTGCATCTCTATGTACCATAGGAGGCTGGGATTTAGCTCAGTGGGTAGAGTGCTGTACTGCAGTCTCTGAGGCCCTGAGTTCAATTCCCAGCACCGCAAAAATGGGAGAAGGACCCGGCAATCCTCTCCCAAGGCAATGACGAAACAGTCAGCCATTGAAAACCCTATGAGGGTCACTATGAGTTGGATATCAACTCAATGGCACCTAACAACAACAACAATGTACCATAGAGAGTATATGTAGGTACACCATCTATATGTATGTAGAGTACACAGTGATACTTACTGGAAGAGATGCATATTTTTGTCTGTTCTCAAGAAAGGGGATCGACCTGATGTGGAAATTATCTAACAATAATATTAATATCACACGCAAGTAAAATTGTGCTAAAGATCATTCTAAAGCAACTATAGTAGAATATAGACAGGTAACTAGCAGAAAATCAAGCTAGATTCAGAAGAGGGTGTGGAACCAGGGACATCATTGCTGATGTCAGATGGATATTCGCCGAAAGCAAAGAATACCAGAAAGGCAGTCGTTTGAACAGAACAAGGAAACAGTGCCTGGTTTATAGTCAGGAAAGGTGTGTGTCAGGGCTGTATCCTTTCATCACACCTCTTCAATCTCTATACTGAGCAAAAATTCCAAGAAGGTGGACTTTATGAAGAAGAATGCAACATCAGAGGAAGATTCATTAATAACCTGTGTTATGCAGATGACACAACTCTACTTGCTGAAAGTGAAGAGGATTGAAACATTACTGGTGAAGATCAAAGAACACAGGCTTCAATGTGGATTGTGCCTCAAAATCAAGGAAACAAAAATCCTTATAACTGGGTCAGTAAGCAACTTCATGATAAACAGAAAAAAAGATTGAGATTGTCCAAGATTTTGCTTTAGTTGGTTCTACAGTCAATAGCCATGGAAGAAGCAGTCAAGAAATAAAAAGACATATTGCATTGGGAAAAGCTTTTGCAAAAGATCTCTTTAAAGTTTTGAAACATAAAGAATATTGAATATACCATGGACTGCCAAAAGAACCAATAGATCTGCCCTAGAAGAAGTGTAACCAGAGTGCTCCTTGGAAGCAAAGAAGGCTAGACTGCCTCTTACATATTATAGACATGTTGTCAGGGGTGACCGGTTCCTGAAGAAGGACATGATGTCCGGGACAGTGGTGGGACAGTGAAAAAGGACTCTCAACTAGATGGATTGACACAGTGGCTGCAAAAATGGGCTTAAACATAGAAAAGATTGTGTGCTTGGCACAGTGTCAAGGAGTGTTTTGTTCTGCTGTACATAAGGCTGCTATCAATCAGACCCAACTCAAGAGCACCTAACAACAACAATATATAGATGTATAGATGTAGAAGTTAGCCATTGGTGAACATTTATGTGACTTTTAAGAAACACACCCATGCCTGCTGTTTTAAAAGTGATTTAAACATGAGGATAAGTTAATTGCATTGAATTAAAAAATGTGTATCTCTTTGCATCAAGTTTTATTACAAATGATATTGATAAAAAGATGGATTAAATTCAAAGAACTCAAACTTGTGTTGCTCTGGGGCAACAGGTGTACTAAAATACAGTGGTTCTGGCACAGGAAAGTCTAAAGACATAGTCTAGCATGAAAACCTGCTGAAACGTGGAGGGGAGCCCTTCCCTGGAGCCAAAGGTAGTGTTTGTTGGGAAACGGTCACAGGACATGGGATATAGTGGAACTCAGAGATTTCAGGCATATATTTTATAGAAGAAACTAAAGTAAATATAGTCCCAAGATAGCAGTAGAGCTAATGCAGAAATGCATCTTTCTCATGGGTCCTTAGCCAATGGCTAAGCTGGAACTGGCTATTCACGTCCAACCTACTCAACGCTTTTTTTCTCACCCAGGGAATAATAACAGGAAAAGCTTGTTGTTGTTAGGTGCCATCTAGTCGGTGTCCAACTCATTGCGACCCTGCATACAACAGGGGAAACACTACTGTCAGTGCTTCTCTGCTGTTCATAGGGTTTTCAATGGAAGATTGATTTTTGGGAGTGGGTTTATGGGTTCGTCTCGCAAGTCTACAGCGCCTGGTGTTCCTGGGTAGTCTCCCATCCAAGGACTAACCAGACCTGACCCTGCTTAGCTTCCAAGATCTGACAGGATCAGATGCCACATGGGAAGTAACTTTGAAATGTACTAGTCTGCCAAATTTTCAACTGCTACTTCTGGTTCACTTGTTGTTAGGTACTGTTGAGTCATATCCAACTCATAGTGACCCTCATAGGGTTTTCAATGGTGATTGCTTCAGGAGTGGATTGCCATGCCCTCCCATTTTGGAGGTGCTTAGGATTAAACCTGGGTCCTCAGAGAGTGCAGAGCAGCACCCTACCAACTGAGCTAAAATCCAATCCCATCTGGTTCACTGGAGAGAGACTAAGAGAGATCCATTTAACACTGAGAGATCCATTTAGTGGGACATTCACAGGACAGTTCCAAGAGTTGAGAACCCACAAGAACAAGGAGCCCCTCATGTCGCTCTTCACACCCCACATCCTGCTTTTGAGAAGGGCATATGTTGTGACTCGGCCCAACACAACCAAGTTGATATTCAATCTCAACTCTGGAAACACCAGCAATGCAGGAACTCAAAGGGCTGTCCAGGGCCTCGTGGGTAATAACGATCAGAAGGATAGAATAATGTACAGGTCATATCAGGAGGGGGTACGGGAGGAAGAGAAGAACACTGGAGTTCCCTTTCCGATCCCAGCTCCGTGCTGTCAGACAGCTGCCGTTCAAACACCAGCACACTTAATCCTCCCCAAGGCCAGAGGAGGCAGGATGTCATTTCATTTTAGAGAGGATCCTGGGAGAGGCAGGCTCCTTCTACCCTGAAAGCTTGTGTGCATGTGGGTGTGCACTGGTGAGTGGGGAGTGGACAAAGGGATCTGTTCACCTTCCCTTGGGCAGAGGAACCTTTCTTACATGAACTCCAAGGAGAAAAATATAATGGAGTGTGTGTTCAAGTACCAAACGGCTTGACAGATGATAATTGCTACAGAAGTGTGCTGTGGAGGAGAGGGCTGGAGTGGCTTTTGGAGGGTGAGAGCTAATTGAGCTTTGAAATGAAATGGGTAGGGCTTCTCCATGCCTCCTGCTGCCCCGAGAGGCTTGCAGGTCCAGCGACTGCGACCTCAGAGCCTCTCACTCATGGAACTGCTTGCCAAAGACCAGGAGAGGGATCCTTTTCTACCACGCACATTCACAGCACCTTTCATTTATTCGCTGTGAAAGAAAAATTCAGAACACCATGAAGCAAGCATGTATTCTCAGCAGAGTTTTTCAACAAAGGTAAGGTTCTACTTTAGGAAATTAGGTGATGGACTGTTTTCCAGTACCTTTGCAGCTCATGGTGGTCTTTCTCCAGGACCATTTGAAAACTTAGCAGGGATCACCCCTTCATTCCTATCTTTACCAGTGTACGGAGAAGAATGGGTTGTCCACCAATCAGCTTGAGGGAAGAGCATCTTCTGTCTTCCCCTGTGGATGTGCCCTCTACAGAAAGGAAGACGCAGAGCCCAGGGGATGAAAACGTGGCTTGTAAGCAATAGGAAGTACTACTCAGCCAGTAAGAAGAATGAGGTCAGGCCACTTGTAGGAAAAGGGAAGCAATGAGAGACCTTCATATCACGTAAACAAAATAAGCCAGGATCCCAAAGAAAAGCGTCATGGTTTCACTTATATGTGGAACCTAAATAAACCAAAACCCCAAATGAAATTAGAAGGACTATGACTAAGACATGGGAAAGGGACCAGTCAGTGGGAAGGGAGGGGAACAAGTGTGGGTAATACAAGAGTCAACATGATCAATGTACTTTTTATTCATGTACGAAAATGTCACAATGAAACCCACCACTTTTATAATTACTATCACTAATAAAAAGTGCCCAATGGGACGCTCCTTTTCTTCAGGGGCCCCTGAGGTGGGGAATCCATGTTGATACTCGAATGTGTTAACCATGCAGATATTCTCAGCACACAGAGAATCTCAGGGGTAAGGGACATCTTCCCCTTGATTCCCACAGCACTGCTTACAGGGCGTCACCCGTCAACCCTTAAACCATAAACTAACATGACGAGGAATGCAGCCCAGCACAGCACTCTCAGTGACGATTCACCACGTAGGTTTACAGGTGATGGAAACCATCGCCAGGAAGATCTTAGAAGGTTCCCCAACACGTTTCTGGCCATGCCAAACTTCAGAGGCAGAAATAACAGCTCAGTGTGTGAGAGCAACAGGGCACATCTCAAAGTACAGGGGCCTCTAATCACAGCAGCCCTGGAGGAGTCAGGTAAGAGACTCGGCTTCTGTCTTGGGAATTCTACCAAGGACTTGCACCTGTGTCTAAAATCCAGACACAGCCTGCCTGTGACATTACCATCCACTGCATGAGATTTTCTGAAACATGGAATTTACTAGTATCCTTTCCTCAAGGCCAATCATGGGTAGCAGCACACAGGACCTGTTGTGCACCTGGCACGGGTCTTCCAATGCCTCACTGGGTACTCATAGAGAGAGGGACTGGGCAAGGGGTCCAGGGAAACCCTCTCTGCTGCAACAGGGGTGTCACTGGGCCCTTGAGAACAGGTAGATGTTGCTGTCGTTAAGTGCATGGAGTCGGCATCCGACTCATAGCGACCCTCATAGGGTTTTCAATGGCTGACTGTTTTGGGATTGCCTTGGGTGGATTGCCAGGTCCTTCTCCCATTTTTGTGGTGCTGGGAATTGAACTCAGGACTTCAGAGACTGCAGCGCAGCGCTCTACCAACTGAGCTAAATCCCAGCCCCAGGTAAATGTTAGGGCATCAGAGAGACAGAGCTGACATGAAAACAGTGCAAGGAGGCCTCCCTCCCCAGGGCCAGAGCCAGGGCCGGTGCTCACAGGAGAGGCATCAGCCACTGCGCTGGCTCCCCTTGGCCCGGACCTGCACAGGTCACCTTGGTGGGAGCAGTGGGCTGGCTGGTGTCTCCTATCTCTATAGGCTGCTGCCAAATCTGCCCTCTCCTCACCTGCTAGAGACAGGTGGCCCTTTGTTCCTGCCAGCAGCCTAGCCTTGGTTGGGAGACCAATGTGGGGCAGAGACGCCAAAATGAGGAAGGGTGTGAGAGGAACCCCCGGCCCTGTCACAGCATCTCCCAACTGTGGCTCAAGGTACCATAGGCCACAGGGTCAGGGACCGGCCAGCCTCTGCACTAAGTCCCCAGTACACAGCCCATGGTCTGCCCACAGCAAGTGTTTGTTAAATCAAAAAATAAGTGAAAGAATTCACTGCCTGATGGAAATAAAAGATGAATGATAAACTAAAATGATAAGTTAGAACATTAGGTTTCAGCCAGGCAGGGTATGGTGGCTTATGCCTGTCATCCCAGCAACTTGTGAGGCTGAGGCAGGAGGATTGTGAGCTCGAGGCTAGATGCAGCCTACACAGTTTAGGGAGAGTGTGTCTGAAAATAATTAAATAAATAAAATTGAACATGGGCTGAGTGTGCAGCTCAGTGATAGAGTGCTTACAAAAAGCATGAGTGAGGCAAAGAAAGAAAGAAAGAGAAAAGGAGAAGGAAGGAAGGGAGGGAGAGAGGCAGGAAGGAAGATGAAATTATTAGGATTTATCTATTAATCATACAGTATTTACTGAGCAATCATCTGGTACCTAGAACTCTGTTGGATATTCTGAATACAAAAGGTGATTCTGGTCTCAAAAAATAAAACCATTTTTCTTTTGGAGTCTCAGATTACACCAATGTAAATAAGATGACCTTGGGAAAGTAGCCATCGAAGCTGCATTTGTATGTACAATTAAGTTGCTATTATTAGTTGTCATCGAGTTGAGTCCAGCTCATAGTGACCCTATATACAAAAGACAGAACACTCACTGACACTGTGCCATGCATGGCACTATGTCAGTGCTTCTATGCTATTCACGGGGTTTTCAGTGGCTGTTGTTTTGGATTATTTCAAGGGTGGGCTGTCAGGTCCTTATCCTGTATCCTGGTGCTGGGGATGGAACTTGGGACCTCAGAGAGCACAGAAGCACTGTACCAACTGAGCTAAACCCCAGCCCCATTTCTCTAGTGGAGCAGGAAAAACCTACACCACAGAGCACTGGGTAAAGTATTGAGGAAGACATTGCCAAAACAGTGAAATGAGTTGTCAATTCATGACTTCTCTGGTTGCATCCAAGAAAGATTAAAATAAATTTCAAAAGTATTCAATTCTGTCCAAATAACTGTATCAGAACAACACACGATGCTTTAAATGCTTAAATAAATTTAAAAATATCTAACACCTAACAAGGTACAATTCATGATGCCTAGCAAACAAGCAGAAATTACCAGGCACATAAAATAGGAAAATAAGACCAAGAGTGAGGAGGAAAATTAGAAACTAATGATTTTTGCCTTCTGACTACTTCAGGCTATTTTTTCCCTCAATAAGTCACCCATACCTACAGAACTGTTGAGTTTCATTCTCTTAAAATAACTTCATTTTCCTGTCCTCCTGTCCTCCCAATGGCAAAGCACAGGCCATTCCACAATCCATCCAATTAACCGTCATCTCCCTGTACTGGTTTCCTTGTCAGTCATGCATTTTCTCATAATGCTCATATTTTAATTTACACACAGTTCTGTTATTAATACTTGTCACTCTCCCCTACTCCTATCCAGGCTGTTCCTGTCCTATTTGTGTTTCAGTCAAAGGAAGGGAGAGCTTGGCACACATTCTACCCTGTCACCTGCACAGTGACCCACACTCAGTGTTCATACTGTTTGCCAGGCGTGCAGCATTCTAACTCCCAGGTGCCCAGCCAGCCCACAGCCTGCTGTTCCACTCTGTGTGTTGAGATAGACTCCATGCATCTTTCCCCACCATTTCATCCGGAAGTGGACGCATCCTTTCCTTTCTCATCTCGACTTGGATTTAGTGACCACAGTAACATTTGCATCCCGAACCTGCTTCTCACACCTGACTGTGTGGCCCTTGCGTTTCACTTTCTCACCCTTACTTCTTTGTTTTGCAATGTGCACAAACCAACCCAACGTCTGCAGATGTTCTCAGGATTAAAGGAGATCAGTTTGTAACTGGTACATGACAGGGGTTGAATAAGATAGCTTTCCTTTTTTGTTCTTCCTCTACACAGTTTAGCAGTGAGGTGAATAAAAGAGCTTTTCATCCTTTCTTTTTAAGATAGTGATAGAAATCAATGTCTTTGTTGATAAAGAGTTCCAAATAATTACGCATCAAATAAGAGGGGAGGACCTTTTAAAAATTTATAAGACTCTTTCAATTTACTGTCTGTTGAATATCCTTTGGGTAATGTAATCTTATTTCATATATAATTCAATCAGAAATAGTGAATAAATTATATTTGATCATTGAGATTTATGGACTTTTTCTTGTTCTTTATCATTGGTATACTATTTCTTCATTTTCCTGTATTATCACTAGGAAATTGCTATTATAATAGGCATTTAAATTACCCTCAAAAGGAAATGCACAAAAATTATCCTATTAATTTGTTCATATTTTTAAATTATGTCTAATTCATAGATGGCTTTCATCATAGCTTGAAATGAAGTTTGTTAAGCATGCAAAGACCGAACATAATGCATTATTTTATCCTCTATTTTATATGACTTAACTTTGAAATTGCATAACTTAAAGTTTCTTCTTTTCTCATACAATTCCTCTCAATTTATGGATTCATACAAATAGTCCGTTTTGATATTTTACTTTAAAACATGTGGAACAGAGCCGGCAGCATGGCTCCCGCCTGTAATCCCAGAAGCTTGGGAGGTGGAGGCACATGATGGTTTCCCCACGTATGAAAATGCTAACAGAGAAACCATGCTCTCCTGTGGGGCCAGACGGGAAGGCATCACGTGGACCTCAGAGACTACAGCGTCTACCACCAGGCAGACTGAATGTTCTTCCTGTTGACTCCTCTTAGCCCCCAGCTTTGCCCAGTGCCATTGCTGATGGATTGGGAATGACTGAAATGGAAAGGCAACAGCTCAGACACCCGTGGGCCTCTGCAGTTCTGTGTTGTGTGGGGCAAGCTGCGCTGTTAACTGACTTACGCGTGGACTCTTATCACCTAGAGCCACATTCTGTGCTCCTCGTGGTCACCTGGACACACTAGAAAGGTTGAGAACACAGTAGGTGTTAGGCCACTAGGTCTGAGGACAAAGTTGACTGACCTAAGGAGAGCCTCCAAACGTGGACCCTTCCTCAGAACCTCCAGAAGGGCGTGCGCTGCCCTCCCCTCCCTCAGGCTTCTGAAATCCGTGGCTGGGCTGGGCCAGGGAGTGTGGATTCTAACAAGCATGCTCATGGTGCTCACAGTGGTCACAGGGACGCTGAGCTGAGAACCCTGGGCCCAGGTGACAGCAGACGGCAGGCAATCTGCACACTGCACAGGAGCCTCCAGTACGGGAGGAAGAGGGAGAACATCCTTTGAGAACACAGGGACTTGCTCCTTCAGACACGGACGTGATCAGAGCTGAGGCTGAAGGTGGGCACGCAGATGGGGGGGTGGGGCTCGGATTTACAAGGCAGATAGAGAGGCGGGAAAGCCAATCAGAAAGGTCCAGCGCCAAAAGTGAAGAATACATATCTCCAGATGCAGGGGAGGGGCCGGAGGAGACCAGCAGGAGGCCCAGACGCAAGGGACTCTATGTTAGGGAGACGTCCGACCTACACAGAGAAACATCGAGGTTGGGGGCAATTCTAAAGTCCTTTCTGTCCTTCAGAAAAGGCAGTAGGCTACCACAGAAAACACTGCAAATGAAAGCATTTGTTAGCTGGGCGCGGTGGCGCACGCCTGTCATCCCAGCGGCTCAGGAAGCAGAGGCGGGAGGATCACAAGTTTGAGACCAGAGGCAGTCTACGTAACTTAGTGAGACCCTGTCTCAAAAAGTAAAAAAAAAAAAAAAAAGGGCTGGGGGGGCAGCTTGGTGGTCCAGCACTTGCAGAGCGTGCAAGCGCGAGGCCCTGGGTTCAACCCCCAGTCCGGGGGGGGGGGAAGCACTTGTTAAGCCTTTGCTCAAAGACTTAATACAAAGAAAAGGTTGACTCAGGAAAGTGACACATGTACCTTGTATCATCACCAGTGGTGGCACATGGGACAGTAACACGAGGTTACAGGGGAGGTTAAGCAAGCATAGGCAGAAGTCAGACAAAAATCCCACATGCAAGTATGGCTGGGAGGCCCTCTGCAAAAAGCAATAGTTGAAGGTTTAAGAAAGAGTTAACCCACACATATATTGCGTATAAGGAAAAGAGGGGTGAGGGCCACACCCCTAAGACCTTTCTACTTCTGAAATCTAGACGCAGGGAAAGGATGAAGATGAGGGAGGAAGGAAGAGAGCAAGATCAGAGAAAGCCCGTAACGTGGATCCTGGCAGGAGGAAACTTCAGATAAAGATGGGATGTGGCACATTCCTGCAAGGAGGAGAATGGTCATTGTCACTGACAGCCAGCACTAATGGTCATCTGCTACTAGTTGCATACATTGTCATGTAGATAACCCAGGAAGGACATGGCATATTATATACCAACAAAATGACATCAGGTTTGATCTGCACTGCTCCGCACTGCAGGCCCCCATCTGAGAATCGCTTGTTATTTAAATAGGTTTTGTTTTTCATTTTTGTCTCCTTCCTTTTCAAGAACAATTTTAAAAAGGAGTAAAAATAGGCAGGGAGTTAAAAGCAAGGTTAATGAAAATGGAGAAACTCTCCTGATGTGTTTCATCGGGCAAATTACAGAACCCTGGCACAATCAACTGGATTGTTTGTAGCTCCAGGTTGCTGCCTGCTATACCTAGTGATGAGCGATCCTCTGTGCCGTCTGCATCACCGCTGAGTGATGTGTCAGGCTCGGCAAACTCGGGCAAACTTTGCTACAGTGTTCATCACCGTCGCTCACTCTGCAAGGACTTGCAAAATCAGAGAGAACAGAAACAGCAACTCGCAGTGATGCTTTATGGAACACGTTGTTGTTGTTAGTGCCGTCGAGTCGGTATCCGACTCATAGCGACCCTCATAGGGTTTTCAATGGCTGACTGTTTCAGGATTGCCTTGCGAGTGGATTGCCAGGTCCTTCTCCCATTTTGCAGTGCTGGGAATTGAACTCGGGACCTCAGAGACTGCAGCGCAGCGCTCTACCAACTGAGCCAAATCCCAGCCCATTTATGTAACATAGTTTTCATTTAAACACAGAAAACCTAAGTATAAAAGGATAGCAGCAAGAAACAGTTTAAAAAACTGTTAAGTACATTAAGATTTTTAAATCTAACAATCAAATTCAACTTCTCTTGCTGAAGTATCTTCTGTAAGTACAAACGCAGTAAAGACTTGTCTTGAACATTAAGATATCTTGTAAAGAACTTACCTTTGATCTTTCCTTTTGATTCAATGTCTCTAATTGTTCCTGCCCTCGACATAATCAGAATACTTTTTACTGTTATCTAGATGTTGAGTAAACTCTCTTGATATTGACTGGCAAGCTGCATCATCTTGGTGAAGAGGAAGAGTTCCTGAGCAGTAGTTATCAACTGCCTGCTGTGTGCTAGGCTAATTCACACAGGACCTGTGTTCCCTGCTATGTGCTAGGCTAATTCACACAGGACCTGTGTTCTCTGCTGTGTGCTAGGCTAATTCACACAGGACCTGTGCTCTCTGCTGTGTGCTAGGCTAATTCACACAGGACCTGTGTTCCCTGCTGTGTGCTAGGCTAATTGACAAGGACCTGTGCTCTACTGGCAAGATATAACAGCAACAGAAAGCTGGAAGTTGGAATGTCCATTTATGCTTGAAGAAATAAATACCCAGAGATGTTAACAGTCTTACTCAAGGGCATGTTCTAGACAGTAACTAACTTGTTATATGGTGTAAATTCTATAACTTTCTCCTGTGTCACATGTGACACTCAATTACTGCAAAAATTTCTTCTCTTTTGAAAGAGCAGTTGACTACTTCTTTTTTTTTTTTTTTTTTTTTGGACAGAGTCTTGCTATGTTGCCATGGCTGGCCTGGAACTCTTGCTATGAAGCCTAGGTTGGCCTTGAATGCACGATCCTCCCTCTTGTTTCAGCCTCCTGAGTGTTGGGATTACAGGCATGTGCCACCATGCCCAGCCTACCACTTGTCTTGTTTCTGTTCAAAGTAGTTGCCACACACCTTAGTTAAGCCAACTATGAGGACTATGGTCTCTTTGGTTTTTTTTTGTATTAGAAATTTTTAATGTACATCATAATGTGATTCATTTTGACATGCTTTTCGTTGTGACAATTTTCATATATGCAATTTGATAAGCATTATTCATATAGGTTACCCCTTACCCTCCTCTGTGTTTCCCCCCCTCCCCCCTCCTATCTAAGTTTCCCATCCAAGTCTTCTCTATCTTTTACTATGTAGTATTTTTCTATATGTCCTTGGGTTCCATTTCTGTTTAAGATGGAAACTTTTCCTGTATGGTCTCTTTCTTGACGGGTGTTTAAGCGCTGTAAGAATGAGTTCTTCTTATTGCTTCTTTCTACATTTTGAAATACTTTGATTTCTTAATTTTTGTACATGTCTGTTGTTATGTACAAGATAAAATGCCATAGACTTACAAAAATATAATATATTCTTTTTTTTTTGTAAAGAGTCACCTCATTTGGAATTACCTGTCACTTATTTACTGGGACCTTCACACATCTATCAGTTTGCTGCACTGTGGGGTCTTGTGTGTTGCGACGAGGCTGAAAGCTGTGTATCTCAGATAACAGCACGGTCACTTGTGGTGGACAGGTTTCAGCTGAGCTTCCAGACTAAGACAGACTAGAAAGTAGGCACCAGATAACCACTCCCAAAGCAAGTAGCCATTGAAAGCCCTATGGATAGCAAAGAAACACATTTAACTGTGTGGATCATGACAAATTATGGATAACACTTCGGAAAATGGGAATACCAGAGCACCTAATTGTACTCATGAGGAATCTGTATGTGAACCAGGAGGCAGTTGTTCAAATAGAGTAAGGAAACACAGCCTGGTTTAAAGTTGAGAAAGGTGTGCGTCAGGGCTGTATACTTTTACCATATCTCTTCAATATCTATGCTGAGCAAATAATCCGAGAAGCTGGACTTTATGAGGAAGAACATGGCATCAAGATTGGAGGAAGACTCATTAACAACCTGAGTTATGCAGATGACACAACTCTGCTTGCTGAAAGTGAAGAGGATTTAAAACATTTAGTGATGAAGATCAAAGATTGTAGCCTTCAATATGGGTTACGACTAAACACCAACAAAACAAAAATCCTTACGACTGGGTCAGTACGCAACTTCAAAATAAATGGAGAAAAGATTGAGGTTGTCCAAGATTTTGCTTTGTTTGGCTCTATAATCAACACCCGTGGAAGCAGCAGTCAAGAAATCAAAAGACACATTGCTCTAGGAAAAGCTGTGGCAAAAGATATCTTTAGAATATTGAAAAGCAAAGATGTCACACTAAAGATGAAGGTGCATCTGACTCATGCCATGGTATTTTCAGTCGCATGACATGGTTGTGAAAGCTGGACTTTAAACAAGGGAGACAGGAAAGAATTGATGCTTTTGAATTGTGGTGCTGGAGACGTCTATTGAATATACCATGGACTGCCAAAAGAACCAACAGATCTGTCCTAGAAGGAGTGCAACCAGAGTGCTCCTTGGAAGCAAGGATGGCTAGACTGTGTCTTACATATTTTGGACATGTAGTCAGGAGGGACCAATCCCTGGAGAAAGACATGTTTGGGAGAGTGGCAGGTCAACCAGAAAAATGAAAACCCTCCACCAGAGGGACTGACAGTGTCTGCAGCAATGGGCTTAAACATAAATAAGATCATGTGCCTGGCACAGATTCAAGTAGTGCTTTGATCTGCTGTACATAGGGTCACTATGAGTCTGACTTGACTCAAGGGCACCTAATAACAACAACATTTATTGGGAATATCACCATATGTCCTCTGACAGGGGAATCTACCTGCTCATCCTACCTGAAAGTGCCACGGCAGCTTTGTTCAAAGAACCTCTGCAGTTTTCCTATTGCTGCCACTGTCTTGTCAGAGAGTTGTCTAAGTTTACACTAGAAATTTGCCATAGCATTCTCTTAAAAAGAAACTTAAAATTCCACTGTTACTTTAGAAGGTTAAGCAATTCTTGCCAGAATAGTTATAATCAAAGCTCATAAAATGCTCTCCCCTCTCTTTACCTTGTATCTATCCTGGCATACCTCATTTCTATATTTGTTATTCTTGTTGTTGCAATGGCTGCTCAAATTCAGTGGTGTCCCTGCTGTCCCACAGTTGGGGTCAGCAGATGCCAAAAGTACTATTCCATGCCAAGAGTTCATGTCAGAGAGACCGAGGTGGGGCTGGTGCCTTCGGATGCACTGTCCCTGTGTGTCTCAAGCTCTTACTGGTGTCATATTAGGCTCTTACCATAACATCAAGCATTCTTATGTATCAGGGAAGTGTGGGTTATAGTACATCTTCTTGTGAGACAGAGAAAGTTTATTTATTATGTATGTTAGCATGCTCTGCCCACTGCACATAGACAGAGTCTGAACATAGGCAGAGTCTGCACCACAGGGTCTGTGCCCAAGGTCAGAGAGATAACAGAAGGGGGCTTTCAGGCTTGGAGAGCTTCCAAGGGTGGGAGCCTTCCCCAGCCACTTTCTCTTTAGGTTTTTCTACACCCTTTCCAGCCATGCCTTCTCTTCCATAGCAGACTAGCACTCTACTTGGATCGATATTTGGATACTTTTTATTCTTCTCAAACTTTGATATCAGCCTTCCTTTATAAGTGAAAACAAGTGATCAAGCCCCTCAAGTCATCACATAATAAAAACTGCACAGCACATCAATCCAGGCCCCATGGCTAGGCCACTGACTGCACGGCTTCTAAACAAGTCATACTAAAACCATCATTCCCATCTAGCCTCGGTGGTGAGGAAGCACAGTAGAGATTCTGAAATTTAAATTATCTTGGCCGTATTTGTTGAAAGATGGATAGGAAATAAACAGAAAACACATCGCTAAACCTTTTGGGAGAAAATGCATTTTTAATTTACTGCTTCTGCTCCAACACAGCGTTTGACTAATTTAAAAACTTTACAATGAATAACAGCCCTCTGCGCAGCAGCAACAGATGTGGAGGGCAGCCATGCAATCTGCAGTTTCTCACCGACAAACACCGGATCCAGCAGGGCCCACGTGTCACGTTTCTCTCCTGCAAACTGATGCCACATCTCAGTCCCAATAAAGTGTACTGGGGTCTGCCACTGTGAAGCTGCCACAGCCTGGCTTTAAACGTGGCTTCCATGATAATTTCGTATTTCAAAGGTCATTATCTCACAGCAGTCCAACTTCCCAGATATTCCTATGATTTGCCCCATCCCTGTGTCTTCTCTAGCCTGAAGATACCTAGCAAGCTTGTGTCTTATCAATCCCCATCTCTTTCCCTGGGTGCATTGTCCCGCCTCCTGTTGCTCTCCTTCCCCATCTGTCTTTGGATCCCTGCTCATGTTTTCATGTGCAGTTCATATCCCCTCTTCCTAGAGTCTCCCAAGCCTGCAGCCGTAGCCCTGTTGCATCGGATTCCGTCAGATCATGGAAGCTAAGCAGGGTTGGGCCTGGTTAGTACCTGGATGAGAGACCACCTGGAAACACCAGGTGCTGTAGGCGTGGGAAAAGGACCTGGCAACCCCCTCCCAAAAATCAATCCACCATTGAAAACCCCATGAACAGCAGAGAAGCACTGACAATAGTATTTCCCCTGTTGTACAGAGGGTTGCTATGAGTCGGATACCGACTGGATGGCACCTAACAACAACAACAAGAGTCTCCCAGGAGCCGAATGCCAGCTTTTCTCAGAAGCCTTTTTATCCATGCCCAAGGTCTTGTACTGGTCTCCCTTGCACATATGCTTGTCTCTGTAACTAGATGCAAGACACAGGGACACCTGTGATCCTGTGCTTTCTGCTGATCAGCCACAACTCCTAGCATATTATTTTATGCATAGCAATGCTTTGTTAATAATTCACCTCTGTTATCCTTCGGCATGCAACTATATCATAATGGCAGGATGAAAGCTGGTGTTCTCAAACCTGTCCTGACGCCAGGCCACTCCCCTGACTTCTGTGCCTGGGAAAAGTGAACCAGAAAAGCAGATTTCTGCAGCCAGTGAGTCCCTGTGGACCTCCCCACCCCACCCCAAAAGAGCCTGTGGGCTGGTGGCACAGGGTGGCAGGGCAGCCCAGCTCCGAGGTGCGTGGGGTGTGCTGCACCTAACCAAGCCCTCTCTCCTGTTACCAAGGCATCAGTTCATGGGTGGGAGGGGGCTTTGAAGTCAATCATTTAAAGGTGCCATGCAAAGGCCCCCTTGTTGTGGATGAGGCATTTTCCATAGGCTTGCTTTAATCTGTATTGTTCACAGGATATTGTGAAAGAAAAGGCAGCATTCTAAGTGGATTTGGGACATGCAAGAGGACTGCAGTCATCACTTCCGAAAGGCAAAACACAGAACATGCCTGGAGTCTTGGATGAGCAACTGAAGTCAGTATCTACTGGACTCTCCCATCTCTCTACTGGACGAATCTAACTAATCTTTCATCATGGGCTTGTGATTTAAAACTTCAGTTAAGCCATGAACTGCCTCTGAAAATAGCTTTCATGGAAATTCCTTTAAAAAATCTCCTGTGTTTGACTTATGAGATATAATTTGGAACTTCCTTGATTCAATTTACCTCAATTGCAATCTCGATCTTTTCTTCAGTTAACAATATCTAGCACCTTTTCATGGTGTAGTTGTCCTTCATAGATGGAAAGAACATCCTGATTTCTGGAAAAGAGAACTTTTCCAGCCTTAAGTGTTTTTGTGTTTGTATCTCAGACATGTTTGTATAGTATTCCATCTGATCGGGAATTGTGGAGACCTACGTGCATGGCTTGGGGATTGCAAACAATAAGGCAAAAGTCACTGTGGTGACCATGCCATTCTTTTGCCTTTGAAGCCTAAGTCATTATCAATAGAGGTGGAAGTGCCTATCCCAGAGCCCCCCTAGTTAGGTCCTAGGGGAGCCCCTCATTTCTCTAGAAACTCCAATACGACCTTTCCAACTATTAACTAACTACTGTCATGCACCAAATCTTCCCAGGAGATGCATTTATATTTGATTCACAGTATGTTTCTTCCATGCCTAGAATTACTCCACATAACACAACTTGTTTAAAAACATATAACACACTGGACACGGTAGTGCACGCCTGTAATTCGAGTGGCTCAGGGGGCGGAGGCGGGAGGATCACAAGTTCAAAGCCAGAGGCAGTCTGTGTAACTTAGCGAGACCCTGTCTCAAGAAAAGTAAAAAAAGTGGGCTGGGGGTGCAGCTCAGTGGTCCAGCGCTTGCAAAGCATTCAAGCGCAAGGCCCTGGGTTCAACCCCTAGTACCACAAAAAACAAAAACAAAAACAAAAACAAAAAAACCATATACCATGGAACTTAAGAATAGAACCATTAGAACCCCCGGCACTTTTTAACTTTACCTCGATAGGCTATGAGAATGAGATTGTCTCTCATTCTTATACACAACCAATCTGAAATAAAAATATTAATTTTCTCAAAGATTCAATGGTTGATGTACAAATCATCTATTTCTAATTTTGCAAAAGTATGTGCCTCATTCTGCCCCCAAAGTTGGCATTCAAAGGCACAATTACTTGGGTATCAAGGCAAACGCAACTGTGGACCAAAATAATCAGGTATGTGAGTGAGCAGGTATGGCTGTCTCAGAGGACAGCACTGTCCACCACTGGGACAGCCCACAACTGATGCACTAGGCTGGCCTCCAGCACCTGTGCAGCAGTGTGATCTCAGCCCTGCCTCACGTGAGGGTAACTGAACTGAAATGAGCACTGCCTGCCCTGCCACAGGTGGGCGCCATGGATTCCCTCCAGCCAGCAGGCAAATGAGGACAGAATAGATAAAAACAGAGTTTTATTGCCATTGCAACTGGGGACAGGAAAAGGACAGGCTCTTCTCTATTTTCTGCTTAGTTTTCTCCTTGAGATACCCTTCTATCATGATACAACACACACACACACACACACACACACACACACACACACACACTTGCAGAGTCATTCAGATGCACAGAGATGTGGTTGTTGTTGTTGTTGTTGTTGTTGTTGTTGTTGTTAGGTGCTGTCGAGTCGGTATCTGACTCATAGTGACCCACATAGGGTTTTCAATAGCTGACTGTTTCGGGATTGCCTTGGGAGTGGATTGCCAGGTCCTTCTCCCATTTTTGCGGTGCTGGGAATTGAACTCAGGACCTCAGAGACTGCAGCGCAGCACTCTACCAACTGAGCTAAATCCCAGCCCAGAGATGTGGAGTGCTTCTTATTTCTACTGCTAATAACTCTGGAAGAATGCTAATTTGTGAGGACGTGAAAAAGTATTAAGTTTGGCTTCTGTGTGATCCATTACTCTTCCCTACCTATATTATCAAATGTGATGTATTTTCAAGTCCAAGGAGAAGATTTCAGGAAGCTGTATTTATGTAATTAAATGACTTTTTCCAGCCATCTACCCAAAAGAATATTCTTGAGAAAGATTACTCAGCGACCTGAAAAAAATTACTTCCTTATCACATTTCCTTATACTTAAAAACAGAAAAGCTCTAGACTCCAAGCACGTGGTTTCAAGATGCAGGTGCCCTCAGAGAACCTCACAGCCCCATGCACTTCCCAGCCCGGACGGAGCGACCATCTTAAGTGTCAAGAGTGTTTCATAAAAGTGAGATGCTTCTTCCAGGCTGGAACTAGGATTACAAGATTTCAAAACAGCAGATGAAACCCAGTAACATGTGGCTGAAACATGAGCTCCTTCAGAGATTTCAGTGCGAGGCGGGCCATCTCCCACCCAGGATTCTCAACACATAGAAGTCACACCCTGCAGAGGGCCCTGGCCACAGCTGAGCAAAGCCATGGTGAAGCTCAGCCCCTCCAGAACAGCCTTTCAGACGGTGTTGACTCTAGTTCCCAAGAGAAAATACAGGAGAGTGCGGCCCAGGGCTCCTGTACCCCCATCCCAGCCCCTGAAGAGCCTGGAGGCCTCCTGGTCAGGGAAGTGTTGTCAGTGCTACCACACGCTAGGGACGCTTGGACTTCACAAATGCTCAGGCCATGGCACCGAGAAAGGCTTGACTCCCTCTTCACAGAGGGAGCCCATGATAAGACGCATTTCTACCACGGTTGCTATTATTGCCGTGGTCACAACTGTTTTTATTGTTACAGATGTCGTTAACAGCATGGATCTAAATCCAAATGCAGTGATGAAGTTGTTGTTGTTAGGTGCCGTCGAGTCAGTATCCGACTCATAGCGACGCTACATACAACAGGGGAAACACTATTGTCGGTGCTTGCCTGCTGTTCATAGGGTTTTCAATGGCGGATTGATTTTTGGGAGTGGGTTGCCGGGTCCTTCTCCCAAGCCTGCAGCACCTGGTGTTCCCAGGCGGTCTCCCATCCAAGGGCTAACCAGGCCCGACCCTGCTTAGCTCCTGGGATCTGATGGAATCACACGGTACAGTGATAAGGCTGCAGGTTCAGTGATGAAGTAGTGATTTACAATACATGGTTTTCTACAGCGCCATTTAATGAGAAAGAACTGATGAAAGGATTGCATACACCTCTCACCTCTCACCTCGAGTCCTCTGGCTAACAAGCCGGGTGATCTTGCACCCCCGAGCACACAGTCCCTGAGAGGAAACCCTCTCCCTCCCCCTCCCCAGTCCCAAGTCCTCATGTGTAAAGTGCACATTCCAATGGCATTTCCCTTCCCATCATCAAATGAGATAATGTAGGAGGTATGTTAAAAAAAAAATAGGTGAATGTTGCTACTAAACAGAAGGCAGTGTCCTTGGTACAGGGAGTGGCCAGCAGGCATTGGGCCTCAGGGACAGGACGTGACAAGTGTTGCCCTGTGTGGTGCAGCTGGCCTGCTGTGAGCTGCAGGTGGGCGTAGAGAAGATGAGTTTTAAAGCAGTTCTTTTTCACAGATCACCTACAGGGCTTCCGGCATGGCCATTTCTGTCAAACATTACGGTGTATCCTCACCCACCGGATCTGGCACTCTGCGCCCTTCTGCTCGTCCCCAAATTCAAGACGACCAGGAAAGGCAAATGTGTCAAATCATTCAGGACCTGAGGCAGCAACAACCTCGCAATTAAAGATACTCATGAACGACAATGCCCAGGACTGCATCAGAAAGTGGCTGGAAGGAGCTGGGCGTGGTGGCACATGCCTGTCATCCCAGCGGCTCAGGAGGCAGAGGCCGGAGGATCGCAAGTTCGAGACCAGAGGCAGTCTGCGTAACTTAGTAAGACTCTGTCTCAAAAAGTAAAAAAAAAAATGGGCTGAGGGTGCAGCTCAGTGGTCCAGCACTTGCAGAGCATGCAGGCGCAAGGCCCTGGGTTCAACCCCCAGATCTGCAAAAAAAAAAAAAAAGAAAGAAAGAAAGAAAGAAAGAAAGAAAGAAAGAAAGAGGCAGGAAGGCAGGAAGGATGGGATGAGTGTGTGGAAGCCACAGGGGGTTTCTGACAGGGATTGGAGGATGTGTCTTTCACTGTAACAACTGTTTTAAACATCCGCTGTGTTTTGGGATCACACCTCATATTCGCATATGGTAAGGTACTTAGAATGACATCTTAACCTTGATGCTGAGGGTTTTCAGCATCACTGATGAGATTATGTACTGCTATTATTACCATGCTGCCATTGAGTTCAGTGCTGATATTCCTATGTTTCTATTCCCTAGACCCTCTCTTGACCCCTCACCTGGCCACTCTTCCCGTCCCAGGCTCTGACACCTCTTCCACCTCTTCACTCTCCTACCCACCAGGGCCCGTGTCTCCCCTGGACTTAGGCAACACTGTGTCATCATGGTTTACTGAGTTATGTCATCTGTGGACAGAAGCCCCCCAAATGCCTGGTCACCTTTGTCCCTCCCGTGATGGTTAGTGTGTGGTGCCTTGGCCAGGCCTTGGTGCCCAGCCATTTTCAAGCACAGGTCTAGACGTCGCTATGAAGGCATCTGCATGTGTGATAACATTTCTAAGCAGTTAGAGACAGGGCTCCAGGAGGCAGAGGGCTTCAGCCAGGCAGTAGAATGCCTCAGGAGTAAGGACGGAGGTTTCTCAAAGGAGAAGGGATTCTGCCTCCAGACTATAAAAGAAACGTGCTAGCCAAGTGTCCTCTCTTCTGGCCCACCCTAAGGGTTTCTGACTTGCCAGGTCCCATAACTACATGGGTAACTCCTCAACCTGAGGGAGAACAGAGGATGAGTGGATGCGGATGTCTGTCTCTCTTGGTCTGCCCTGTCTGGATGCCCTGGGCTAATGTGTGTTTTTGTACTCTCTGTGGTTTGAGAGGTTGTAGGTACCCAAATCCTATCCCATCAAGTCCCCATCATGAAACAGCACCTCTTATTCACACAGACATTTCAACATTGTGGGCGGCTGTACTATGGTTGAGTATGGGTATCTTAGTTGTTCCAACTGCTGTATCAGAAATGCCATAGACTGGGTGGTTTATAATACAGTTATTTCCCACCATTCTGGAGGCTGGGCATTCAAAACCAAGGTGCCAGCTGACTGGTGTCCGGTGCAGGCCCTCCTCCAGGTTCATAGGAGGCATCACATAGCTTCGTTCTCACCTGGCAGAAAAACTGAGAGTTCTCTGGCGTCTCTGTAAACTCATCCACAAGGCTTCACCCCCATGACCTCATCAAATCTCAGATGTCCACCTCCTGACACCATTCATAGGGGGCATCACATAGCTTCATTCTCACCTGGCTGAAAAACAGAGTTCCCTGGCGTCTCTCTAAACCCACCCATGAAGCTTCACCCCCATGACTTTATCACGACTCAGCTGTCCTCCTCCTGAGACCATCGCCTACAGGTGAGGATTGCAGACTGGGATATTAGAGGGAAGCATCATTCAGTCCACAGCAGTGGGGAGGTGGCTATCTTTTGAAGACATAAGTTCCCTCTGTGTCTAACACAAAGTCAGCAGAAAGTTCTCAAGGGAATCACTCACTGAGCTCAGAGAATTTACGTGGACGCTGGGACATGAACCTCCCTGGAAGCCCAAAGACATCAGTAGGCATTGAGAACATCCGCTCAAAGTATGCAATTAGCCTGGCTACTGCTCGTGATCCCTGGCTGTCTCTCTCAGCTCCTGACTGCTCTTCAAAATTCTTCTGTGTTGGATTCATGTGCTTATTCAACATTTAATACAATGCATTTTATGTGGAACATGAGGTATGTCCTCTACAGTGTTACATGTGGATGGAAAATAAAGACAAACAGACCAGGGGCCTTGATGGAGCTCACGGGAGGAAGTCTATATATGAAGAGTCATTATCACGTGATGTTCACGTGGGGAGGGAGGCAATGTCCCCAACCCCAGAGGTAGCTGGTCCCAGGGTGAGGGCAATATGAGGATGAGTGGGAGAGCCCCCATGGCCTCCTGGGACCTGACTGAATCTGGTGAAGGAACCCACAGAGAAGGGTGGAGAGGGGCAGGTGCTCCCAGACAGAGCAACCTCCAGAATTAACTGCACCAGTCTGAGGGCGGAACTGGGAGGAAACCAAATGGCCAAGATGGGTGACATTGGGCTCAGAATCTGACTTACTCACTCTGGGCCTTCCTTCTTTGAATTTCCAATTTGGAATACATATTTCCAAATTTTCAAACCACCCAGGCGTCTTTATTTAAATGATTATGAAGTCCTACTAATGCCACAAACGATTCGCTAATCAATTAGAAATTATGTGAATATTTTCCTTTTCTGTTTCCAATTCTCAGTTTAAACTCTACCCTGACTAATCACCCTCTCAACACTCAGTGTGCTCTGGTTAACTCAGTGCCAAGTACATGAATGGATCTTTTTATAGCATTAAGAACCTTTAGAGCCCTGTCTAAATTCCACACAGGGCTGATATTTTTATCTCAGAGGCCTTATCTTCAACCCAAACGGCCTCTGAATAAAGGCATGCAGTTAGAGCAAAGGAGCCCTAACAACCACTGGGCCTAGGTGTGACCCGTGGCCACACTGCTCACAGCAACTCCAGTGCACCTGACCGGTCACTGTTAACGTCTGTACTGGATGTAGATGTCTGTGCATTAGATCACTGAAATACAGACACAATTACACGGTGCCTGGGCCAGACTCAATAATTATGTTGGATAGACCTGACTTTAATGTGCAATTTTCCAGAAGCTATAAGTGGCATGGCAAATTATGCATTGATCTTAGACTGATACATCCACAAAGATAACCACGTACCTATGCTATGCAGCACATGAAAGTACATGTACATGCACACTTCATTTCCCTCTGGCATCTTTTATATGGGCTATCACTAAAACGCTTGTAGCCATACCATTGTGGCATCAGATCCCACCAGATCTCAGAAGCTGAGCAGGGTCGGGCCCAGTTAGTACTTGTATGGGAGACCGCCTGGGAACACCAGGTGATGTAGGCTTGTGTAGGGATGTGTCCTAGAGAGGCTGACCGGCACAAGGCCTATCTGGCCGACTTGGAGGACTCAGACTTGTTTCATTGACAAGATGGTCCCCCATAACCTCTACCCTACATCCTGGGCCTTTTGGGTCTCAAGCTCTCCAAGATGGCTCTGGCATTCAACTACCCCTTGACACCTGATTGGCTAATTCCCAATTACCCAAAGACTCTCCATTGGTCAGTTAAAGAACATCACCTGATTGGTCATTCTACAATGCTTCATTTGCATCCTTCCCCTGATTGGCTATGACCAGATTACATGGCAGTCTCTGATTGGTCAGACTAGGATATATAAGGACAATGCACAGGGCACTCAGGATTCATTCCATCAACCACAAGGTCTGACCATCGACCACTAAGACTGGTCCATTCCATCGACCAGGTCCCTGACAGACAGGAGAGAACAATAAATAGCTGAGCACTTGGAGTTGGTGTCATCCTTTAAAGCAAGAAGCAAGGAGCTTCTATGAGCATAAATCTCTGAGCCTGCCTTTTTCAAGGCTTCTCAGTAGCTGTGGGCATAACTCTCCTTCCCAGGTGGCAGGTGTTCAGCAGCTGAGCCTTGCTCTCAACTGAAGGCCTACAGCTGGAGCAAGTCCAGTGGTGGGCAACCCCCCACAGACTTGGGCGAAGGACCCAGCTATCCACTCCTCCAAAATAATCATCCACTAAAAACCCTATAAATAGCAGAGAAGCACAATAGTGTTTCATCTGTTGTACATAGGGTCACTATGAGTCGGACAGTGACTCAACAGCACCTGACAACACAACAACAATTACTAAAACACAATATGGGATGGGGCCTTGCTAGAGTATAGTTGGCTGGGATTTGGCTCAGTTGGTAGAGCGCTGCACTGCAGTCTCTGAGGTCCTGAGTTCAATTCCCAGCACCGCAAAAATGGGAGAAGGGCCTGGCAATCCACTCCCAAGGCAATCCCGAAACAGTCAGCCACCGAACCCTGAGGGTCACTATGAGTCAGATACCGACTCGACGGCACCTAACAACAAGCCGGGGCTGGAATTTAGCTCAGTGGGTAGAGCGCTGCACTGCAGTCTCTGAGGTCCCAAGTTCAATTCCCAGCACCACAAAAATGGGAGAAGGGCCTGGCAATCCACTCCCAAGGCAATCCCGAAGCACTCAGCCATTGAAAACCCTATGAGGGTCGCTATGAGTCGGATACCGACTCAACGGCACCTAACAACAACAAGAACAACAGAGTATAGTTGTCTACAACTGTACCATCCTGGCATCTGATCCTGTGTAATCTCTGAAGCTAAGCAGGATCAGGCCTGGTTATTCCCTGCATGGGAGACCGCCTGGAAAAACCAGGTGTTGTAGACTTGGGAGAAAGACCAATCAGTCTACTCCCAAAACAATCAGCCATCAAAAACCTTATGAATATCTGAGAAGCACTGTCATAGTGCTAGGCATAGCCGTGTCAGGGAGTGTTTCCTTCTGCTGTCCATAAGGCTGCTACGAGTTGGATCTGATTTGATGGACAGGAGAAGGATATGGCAATCCACTCCCAAAGCAATCCTGAAACAATCAGCCATTGAAAGCTCTATGAAGGTCACTATGAG
Source organism: Pedetes capensis (assembly GCA_007922755.1). Taxonomy (NCBI): domain Eukaryota; kingdom Metazoa; phylum Chordata; class Mammalia; order Rodentia; family Pedetidae; genus Pedetes; species Pedetes capensis. The sequence continues at coordinate 76,078 of VMDO01005059.1, forward strand.
TCAGACTCAGCATGACAGTACCTAACAACAGCAGCAGCAGCAGCAGCAGCAGAAAGAGTATGATTACTCCCCAAGAACTTGGTGCTGGGAACCCCAATGAGCAAGACTGCCATGTGCAAGACGGATACACTCCTGGCTGAAAGGCAGGCTCTGCAGAGGGTCTACTGGAGGTTGGGATGAGCAAGCAGGTGAGGCTAATTCCCATCAATAAGCTCTATTAACAAAGCAAACGGAAGTAGAATTACCCAGCTTCTATCATGAATAGTAACAATACAGAAATGATCAGAGGTGCCATGGTTAGACTGAAGAAAAACCTTCCAGTTTAGTATTTTTTTCAAGCACTGCTGGCTGTCCATCCTGGTCACTGAGTCTGCCATTATAAACTGAATTTTGCCCATGCATCATATCCCAAACCTGTTTTGCTGTTCAAGAGGGCTGTCCGGGGTGATGGCAGTAGACCTTGGCAGGAGAGCTGGGCACATACAGTTGCAGTTCCATGACCAGTCATCCCATCTCTACAGACACCTGTTTTGAGTGGTTACCTCTCCGAAAGGTCTCTCTCCACCAGGCAGAAAATGCCGGGGCCCGGTACAACTTAACACTCATGGCAACGAAGGCTAACTTTCTCCTGCATGCTTTTCTCTACCATCCAGATCAAAGTCTATCTCAGTTTCCACGGCAACTGACAATTGTTCCAGCTGCCAGCTCACTCATTTTTGTCCCTCTCCTGTGATCAATAGACCACTTAGTTTCAGAACATTTTCCTACTTCAGCCTCCTGTTTCAAATCTAGATTCTTCTGCTGGCAAAAACGGTGTGGAATCTGTGTTTTTATTTTTCTCGTATGTACATTTTAATGTTAATAATCGGGTCACGACATCATTTTTTAAACAAGTTTCAACTAGGAAGTACAGGTGAGGCATATCAATTCTTCAAACTCAAAATCTTTCTAAGAAGGAAATTAAATGTATTGCAAATGCCATTCTGAATTAGTCAGTTGACTTAAAGCAAATTATTCTTACAGACTTTTCTCCTTTAAGCAGGCCCGCTCTTTTTCAGTGGGACAAGTATCTGATACTGATGCATGGTGGGTACATAGCACAGGCTTTACGTTGGGCTCGACCCCCACGCTGGTTATGATCATTTTTTATCAACCGAAGGAAGAAGAGAATCACAAAGTTTCTTGTTTCTTAGTAAAAGCATTAGAAAGCACAGTTGGCAACCTCTACCTCAAAACAGAGTGAGCCCACCAACTGAACCGCTTACTGTCTAACACTCTGTCACCTTTCTTAACCTCCTTAAACCTTGGTTTTATCAACTATGTTGTTGTTAGGTGCTGTCAAGTCAGAACTGCCTCACAGTCATCCTATGTACAACAGAATGAAACAATTCCTGATACTGTGCCATGCCCAGCATGATGTCAGTACTTCTCTGCTATTCATGGGGTTTTCAATGACTGGTTGTTTCAGGATTATTTCAGGAGTGGACTGCCAAGCCCTTTTCCCATTTTATGCATTGCTGGAGATCGAATCCAGAGCCCCAGAGAGTGCAGAGCCGCACTCTACCAACTGAGTTAAACCCCAGCCCTTTCTTAACTATTGTTGTTGTTAGGTGCCCTGGAGTTGGTATCCGACTCATTGTGCCCCTATATACAACAGGCGAAACACTATTGTTAGTGCTTCTCCACTGTTCGTAGGGTTTTCAATGACAGACTGATTTTGGGGAATGGGTTGCCGGGTCCATCTCCCAAGCCCAGAGTATAGGATACCATAATTCCCAGCAGAGTTTTTCTGACTTTAAATGAGGAAACATATATAAAGAATCGGCATCAACAAAGAGCTGGCACATCCTTTCCTTCAAAATATGTGTTTTGTGTATAACTGCACACACTTACTTCACTTAAGAGTTACCATGATCTTTAACCACATCATGGTAGTGGAAAATTACAAGAATATTGATGGTAGTGCTAAAGGTTACACTAGAAATATATATAAAGTTCTTGTATGCTTCTTGTATTACATATAGAGTTGTACAGATAAATAAATAGGTGAACAAATGCAATAGTTGAATAAAGTTAGCTACATATTACCTTAAATTTGGTGTACGCTTGTTGTTGTTGTTAGGTGCTGTCAAGTCGGTATCCAACTCATATCAACCCTCATTGGGTTTTCAATGGCTGACTGTTTCGGGATTGCCTTGGGAGTGGATTGCCAGGTCCTTCTCCCATTTTTGTGGTGCTGGGTATCGAACTCGGGACCTCAGAGGCTGTAGCGCAGCACTCTACCAACTGAGCTAAATCCCAGCCCTGGTATACTCTGGGCCCTCATAAAGAAGAATGTAGAAGCACATACACTGGGGCACTTTCAGGCTTCACCAGGGTCAGGAACGTGGGGACTTTGATGCATCCCTACTGTTAGCTTCAGGGCAAACTCACCTCTAGGCGTTCACTCCACTTCATATCTTCAAAGTTCTTTGACTTATTCTTTATTCTATCCTTACAACTAATTTCTGAGTGTGATAAGCCTCTGATATGCTTACAATAGGAATGATAGCAACTAAATAGAAGCTTAAATTAGGTCCATCAAGTTGGCTATCATAAATGTGTTAGTGGACAAACCAGGAATAGCAGTTACAAATCTATACTCCTCCATCGGGGTGTGTCTTAACCAAGACATAATCAAATACTAAACTTCTCTGTTGTTGTTGCTAGATACCTTCGAGTCAGTGTCCAACTTATAACGACCCTACATACAACAAGGGAAACACTATTGTCAGTGCTTCTCTGCTGTTCATAGGGTTTTCAATGGCGGATTGTAATTGGGGAGTGGGTTGCTGGTTCCTTCTCCCAAAACTTCTCTAGACCAACATAAATCAGAGTTGTATTATTTTAAGCTAATATGGCTGTAATGGTACCTTCAATATTTAGGCTTTCTTCAGTTTTTAAAACGAGAAATTATGAAATGTGTGCAGAGCAGTGTAAAGCCCTTTCAAATTGAAAACAGGTGTCATGGGCAAAGTGAGGGCACACTCATATCTGCACACAGGTCTGGGAACCTTGAAGATACTCCAACATGTCATGACAGTGCAGGAAAACGACAGCCCATGAGCTCAGGTACTGCGGATTTTCACATCTCTCAGGAACGGCTCCTTGGGTGGTTATGGGGTGGGTACTATCTGTGGACCAAAGAGCTTATCTCTAAGGCAGAATGGCCTTCCAACTATAAATGTTATCAGCTACAAAAACGAATTCCTGAGCCAGCCTCTATCTGCTTGAAGGGGGCGCTGCAAGAACTCCATGGGCAGAAATCTATGGAAAATAATTTAGTTCTGGTCTTGCCTAGAGACAAAAGCAGAGTTGATAACGACTTCAAATCCTTTCAAAGCTTCCCATTTTGTGATTTAAATGCACAAGCTACACTGGCAGACTCATCAGCTGGTCAAATAATGAATCTATTTTTTATCTTGTCATGCCCTGTGCTAATCTGAGCCCAGCTCTCTTTCATGGAAATGAGAGCCGATGTCTGACTCAGCTGCACAAACCATCAGTGGAATGAGATCCTGAGCCGAGTGACAGAGAGTGGAAATTTATTAGGCTCCAGTGTTAGTTCTATGTTTCTAATGACTACAGGATATTTCATAAATAATTTGAGGTGACTTCATGGTGCTGAGAACAGGTAGGAATCTTGGTCAGTGGTTACCTGGCCACATGGAAAATATCCATTTGATTCTCAACATATTACACATGGATGACAAAAGATTACCCAGACTGCAGTGAGAGAAGAATATGAGAGATGATGGTTGGAGAAGCTGGAAAAAATGAAGAACTATGAGCAAATTAACACGGAAAATAAAAGACACTAAACTTCCTGATGATAGTATCTCAGATTCTTCAAAGCAGACATGACTTGTGTTTCATGTTGGACAAAATAAAATGAGAAACATGATCACATAGGACTTGTATGGTTCCAAAAGAAGAAAACATAGCAGCTAAACATAGGCGCAAAGATTGAATTCTTGGCAAGAGCAGAAATGTGTCAGAACATTTCAAGGAGAAATATAATGGAGTTTCCACAGTAACATATTTCAGCTTCTCATTAACACCTGGATGGCTTCTTTGTGATTGTCAAATTTGAAAATAAATTCTAATTTTATTACAACATGCTAATACTTCATGTGTAAGGCATGTCTTCTTATACCTCTACTATACTTTTTGGATCTGTATAATTCATATCAGGGTCCACCTGGCATATTGGTGGGGTAGGAATGGCCACTCAGAATCAGTTAAGAAGCTTGATTCATAGCCAAATCACACTTGGACAATTTTACCACTGATTCATCTCACATGCATTAAATAACTTTCAGCCAATGACAATAGGATTGAACCCTAAAAAAATTAAAAATACCAGAGAAGCCCAAGATGCTTTTCCTCAAGGACTTTACAGCTTAACTGAGGCATTTACTGTATAGTCAATGTTATTGTTGTTGTTGTGAGGTGCCATCGAGTCAGGTGCGACTCACAGCAACCCTACGTACAACAGAATGAAGCTCTCCCCACACTGTACCACACCTGGTACTATGTCAGCACTTCTCTGCTAGTCATAGGGTTTTCAATGTCTGGTTGTTCCCACTCCCAGGTCCTCCTCCCATTTTTGCAGTGCTGGAGAACAAACCCAGGTCCTCAGAGGCCACAGGTCAGCACTCTACCAACTGCACTAAACCCTAGTTCCATGTAGTCAACAGTGGACAGCAAACTCATTTCAAGAATATTTTTCCCATCTCCCTTTTTAATGGAAATAACAGCCCATAGGCATCGTTGCAGCCAGCTGAAGAGTTGGACTGAGGATACCTTAGAAACACAGATGATCAGTCTTGAAGAAAGGGGACAAAATGTGCTTCACTGGGAAGAAAAGGGAACAGAGTATGACAGGCGTGTCATTGCTTGTTTGGGGGGGTTAGAAAGAAAGTATGAAGGAAATGGAGCATAGCAAACCAGAGCTCAGCAAAGGAAAGGTTTAGCCTGGTGCCATGATACACACGAACAATCCTAGTAACTCTTGTGGCTGAGGCAAGGGGATCACAAAGTCAAGGCTAGATGAAGCCTGTGCAACCTTACTGAGACTTTGTCTCAAACAATGAAAAAGGGGTTGGGATTGCGGCTCAGGGGTAGAGCACTTGCCTGTCATTTGTAAGGTTCTGAGTTCAGTGTTGTAGTATCAAGAAAGGAAAGGGAAGGGGAAGGGGAAGGGAAGTACATTGAGGGGGGAACAGAGGTTTAACAAACTCTTCACAGTAATCTCTACCTTCCTCAGTCCTTGCTCAGGTCATCAGGGTGAATCTAAAGCTTCAGTTGTGCTCCTCAGCGTAGCCACCGTTGTTTACAGACGGGAAGTTACAATGTTACGTTCCCACCTCTAGACTCCCAGTGACTTGGTTGCTAATTGTACTGTCCTGTGTCTCATCTTAACTATTGTGCACAGGGAAGCTTGAGCAGAGAGACATTTGGTCTAAGAGGATCTAGTCTGTACTTTGAGAGTTTATTTCAAGCTGATGGGTCGCAAAATTGTCATAATCACCCTATTTTTCAGAAAATTATGTATTCAGCATTAAAATCCATACTCTAAAGCATGGGGAAAGGTAAAATTTGGGAAAGAAGTGTGTGAGAACACAGACATCTCATTTCCAATACATCGTTGCCTAGGTAACAAGGCCGATCTAAGCATTCTGAATTGGTAGGCGTTGATCATCTATATTTGGGGATTCAAATCTGCAATGAAGGCAAGTTTCCATGGTGCTCGCAATTACATAACTGTTTCCCAGTGTTTTTTAGAAGGAAGTTGTATGTCATATGGGCATATTTCAGGCTCGAATATATTAGCCAATCAATCATATCTCTAGGTGAGGATCTTTCACATTCCATTCCGAGGTGCATATTCACTATTGTGGGAAATAATTTAGTGCTGACGGCCTTGAACTCGAAGCCTAGGGGAATGAGTGAATAAAAGGGCGGATCAGGAAGGTTAGAAAGCAACACGCTCTGTGCTCACAGCCGAGATGGATACGCACTTCACGAACGTGACCCTCTCCAGGAAACAAGCCCAGGAAGAGAAACAATCTGCGTTCCTGCAGCGTGATGCAGAGGAGAAATGCTGAGGTGCCACAGTGCTTTATTTGCCCAGCAAAATTTCAATGCATGGGAAAATATTTGGGGATGTGTCAGGTGTCCCAGAAACTATCTTAACAAAGCAATGCAGTATCGTCTGGATAGATGGAAGTATAAAAGGACTACTCAATGTAGCGTATGAGCAAATTAGAACCAGAGAGTAAGTGTGGATTAATGGAATATGCTGAAGACATTCTGGGACGTGCCCTCAGCTCTGCTCAGTTGACTTGATAAGTCCATCCACAGGATAGCGAGAAACGTCACCCAGCAGCCATGGTGGATATGAACCTAATGGTTTCCCAAACCCCAACTACCTGATGATTTATTATCTTCACTTGGAGGTGGTGCTGATGGACTACCACACATCGCAATGGCTTGGCAGGCAGAACTCATGCTATTCCCACCATAGTCACTTCATGAATTGGTCTCAGTATGCCAACACGGTGAGCATCTTGAAGATGCTGCAAATTTGGGTAACACAAGCCCATTTTGCCATGTTTCTATGGCAACACCAACAAGTCATAACATCCTAGGGAGTGAAATTAAAGAAACTTCCTGTGCTGACACTCTGATCCCCTTATACAAACTTGGGAGTGACTGGTGTGGAGGAGTGTAAACAACCAGCCAAGCAGAAAAGGTGTGCATGACATGTCTTAGATGCACAGAGAAAGGTGTGTGTGTTGTGTGATTGTCAGACATACAGGTATTATAGTCCACATGTATGAAAAGAGGTAATCACTTTCTGAAAACTTTCCTGGCAGCAGAAGATAAGCTGGCAGAAAGGAAATATGTCAGAAAAAGTGAAGGAATAAATGAGCAGGCACAGGTTCAAGTTTGCACTCGGATGTTTTCTGCTGTCTGATATTTGGCAAATCAGTGTTCTTCTTGAATAACCATTCCTCATCAGGCTATTGTAGAAATAAAATGAGAGAACAATGTACACAAAGACTCTCTCCATTTTCGGTGCACCTGGAACTAAACCTGAGCTGGCTGCCCAGCTCTGCACCCAGAGCTTTCTGTGAGGAAATGCTTGCTACTGAGCTGGCCACTGGACAGCCTGTAGATGAGGCAAGCTTTTCCTACCCAAATGCCACAAGTAGAGCAGGGGGTGAACTATCTACATATACTCCAGGCCATCTGTATACCAGGCACAGGGACAGAAGGAAGCTGTAGGGAGAAGTTGGGGATGAAATTGGCAAAAACCCCAAAAGGGGGAAAATGGCTAAATCTAGGAAAAATGAAAGTAACTTGATTGGATGTTTGCACAAAACCCTTCATAAATCCCCAGAACCTGATTGGACAATTGGACTCAAAGCTGATTGGCTCAGGCCATTCTGTGGGCGAGCTATATAAGGAGCTGTACTGCAGCAGCTCCATCCTTTTTTGCCCTGATCTTCAACCACCAACAAGGAAAGACTCCGTTCTCACCTGGACCACCGATGAGGAAACAGCTTTCCCACTCTCTCGCCTGGAACTTTGGTGAGGAAAGAATGCTCTCCCCACTGCAACCATCAACAAGGAAAAAACCTGCTCTCCATCTGGTCACCAACAAAGCAAGAACTCTCTCCTCGTGACCACCAAGACCACCAACATGGGTGTTTGCCCCTGGAAGGCAAAATTGCCCAAGACTTTTCCTTTCTCCCATCTCCGTCGGTGTCCCGAGGGCCGCAGGAGTCAGTGCCCCTCACCGGAGGGTCCCAAGTGAATTGTGTTTAGTATCTGTGTGTGTGGCACTGTTGCCTGTCTGAACCTCTGGGCTGGACCGGTAGGTGCGCACCCCACAGAAAGCCCGGATTTGCTTTTCCTTTTGTGAAAGATTGAGATAGGCTGACCCATGCTCTTTGGGTTTCAGGTTGTGGCAGGCTGAGGTCACCTAGAAATCCGAGTGCCCAACACCACACAGAACCCTGCTACATTACCGCATTTACCACTAGGAAGTTTCAAGTTGTCCCGACATTGCACGGTGTCTCAGTTTCCAGGTATAGGTATTATTTCAATTTTCCAAAATGTAAAACTCAGTGCTACATGAAATCAGTAATATATATTGTGAATATAAATCATAATTCCATTTGCTTTGTCCAAACATGAACAGAATATCATTACACCTAAACCCATAGAAGCAGAGTAGGAGGCTGGCTACTGCGGGCTGGGGAGGGGGACATGGACAGATGTCAGTCAGGGGTACAAAGGTTTAGTTATGAGATCAGTTCTGGGGTCCTAATGCAGAGCAATGTGACTAGTTAACATACCTTTTTAAAAAATTCATCTTAACTGTTTTAGCAGGAAAGAAAGAAAGGAAGGAAGGAAGGAGAGAGAAAGAAAGGAAGAAAAGAAAAGCAAGGGTATGGTAACCATGAGGTGCTAGGTGGAGTGGCTTAGTCATGGTGGTATGCATCTCATAAGATAAAGCAAGGGATCAAGTCTTGCAGCTTAAATAGCTTCCGTTTTGTTGGTTCTCAGGAATAGGCCTCAGGAACAGTTACTGGGCCTAGGGACACCTGCTAAGGCAATGAGTCTGGCGGGTTTAAGAGGTAATCAGAAGTCAGCTATTGGAGACTGCGAGGCCCTAGACAGAAGTGTGCTAATACCTCTGTAAAGAGAGACAGAGGAAATGTGGGGGTTCAGAGACAAACCCTCCCCTCCCGGAGAGGAGCCTCCTGTGCAAAGCCAGCTCCTTCTACTTTCTAAAGAACACTTTAGGTTGTGACTTTTAAAAATTGAAGTTACAGGGAAAGGATAGCAAAATGTAGTTCAGGACTGTGGAGCAAAACAAAGAAAAACCAGTGCCACTGGGAGAATAAAGGTCTCACTTTTCAATGTCTGCAGAGGACTGAGGACCTTGAAGTAGGCAATACTGGGACTCTGCTTTAGCTACTATGTGTCAGGCTAAAGCACCTTCCCATTTTTTCTCATCTTGTGGGACATTTCCCTGGCACATACAACCTACCATTATTTATTGATACATGCTTCCTGAGGACCTCTGGGATGTGGACCACATAGCCTGTTTCACCTTCCCAAGCACCGTGGGTTCACTTCCTGCTGCCATGGCCACAGCTGCACTGCAGTACACAGGTGAGCACACAGGGGTGTGTGCACACATGCGTTCAGGCAATAATTACCAGACTGTCTCAGCACAAACTTCCAACATAGCTATGAGATATGTGACTATTAAAAGTCAGAACAAGATGAGGTGCCAATGGTGGATCAGACCAGCCACTACTCATATGCAGGTTCAAACTGAACGTGACAAAAAGTAGAACACATGTATGAGAGGCAAAGTATGACCTTGAGTATATCCCATCTGAGTTGAGACCACCGCAAGAACAGGATAAATGCATTAGACACTAAAGATTGAAGACCAGAGTAGTTGTGGCATGACATCAAAGGCATTATTCATGAGGAAAGCAAAAGGTTATTAAAAACAGGAAAAAAAACAAATTACATGTCAAAAGAGACTCTGAAAAATTGCCCTTGAACATCAAGCAGCTAAAGCAAAAAGAAGACATGACAAAAGTAAATGAGCTAAACAGAAGATTTCAAAGGAGAGCTTGAGGAAACAAAACAAAATATTTAAATGTCATGTGCAAAGAGCTGGAGACAGAAAATCAAAAGGAAAGAACATGCTGTTTTCCTTAAGCTTAGGAACTGAAGAAAAAAATTCAAGCCTCGAGTGGCAAAAGTGAAGGATTCTACAGGACAAATATTAAATGATGCAGGAAACATCAAAAGAAGACAGAAGAAATACACAGAATCATTATACCAAAAAGAGTTGGTGAGTGAGCAACCATTTCAAGAAGTTTCCTATGATCAGGAACCAACAGTACTGAAGGACAAAGTGAAACTGCTTTGAAGGCATTAGCAAAACACAAGGCTCCAGGAATTGATGTAATATCAACTGAGATGTTTCAAGAAAGATGCAGCACTGGAGGTGCTCACTTGTGTATGCCAAGAAATCTGGAAAATAACTACCTGGCCATCTGACTGAAAGGGATCCAAATATGTGCCCATTCCCAAGAAAGGGGATCAGCCAAATGAGGAAATTATTGAATGATATCATTAATATCATATGCAAGCAAATTTTGCTAAAGATCATTCAAAAGTGATTGCAGCAGTATATTGACAGGGAACTGCCAGAAAATCAAGCCAGACTAAAGAGGATGTGGAACCAGGGACATCATTGCTGATATCAGATAGATATTAGCTGAAAACAGAGAATACCAGAAAGATGTCTATGTTTTATCAACTGTGCAATGGCATTTGACTGTCTGGATCATAAAAATTATGGATAACATTGCAAAGAATGAGATACTAGAGCACTTAATTGTACTCATGGGGAATCTATATATGGACAAGAGGGCAGTCGTTCAAACAGAACAAGGAAATACTACCTGGTTTAAAGTCCAAAAGGTCTGCATCAGGGCTGTATCCTTTCACCATACCTTTTTAATCTCTATGCTGAGCAAATAATCCAAGAAGCTGGACTTTAAGAAGAAGGATACAGCATCATGTTTGGAGGAAGATTCATTAACCTGTGTTATGTAGATGTCACACCTCTGCTTGCTGAAAGTGAAGAGAATTTGAAACATTTACTGAAGAAGATCAAAGAACACAGCCTTCAGTATGGATTCTGTGTCAACATCAAGAAAACAAAAATCCTTCCAACTGGGTCAGTGAGCAGCATCATGATAAATGGAGAAAAGATTTCGGTTGTCCAAGATTTTGCTTTCCTAGGTTCTACAATCAACACCCATGGAAGTAGCAGTCAAGAAATCAAAAGATGTCTAGCATTGCGAAAAGCTGTTGCAAAAGACCTCTTTAAAGTGCTGAAAAGTAAGGCTGGGTGCAGTGACACAAGCTTGTAATCCCCAGGACTCGGGAAGCAGAGGCAGAAGGACCGCAAGTTCAAGACCCGAAGTAGTCTGCATAATTTAATGAGACCCTGTCTCAAAAGAAAAAAAAAGGTAAAAAAAAAATGGAGCTGAGGAAAAAGCATATAAGCACAAGGCCTGGGGTTCAACCCCCATTACTGAAAAAAAAAAAGGGCTGAAAAGTAAAAATGTCACATTGAAGACGAATGTGCGTCTGACTCATGCTGTGGTATTTTCAGTCATATATGCTTGTGAAAGTTGGACATTGAATAAAGGACACAGGAGAAGCATTGATGTTTTCGTATTGGGGTGCCAGAGACAGATGCTGAAAATAGCATGGACTGCCAAAATAACTAACAGATCCACACTAGAAGTGCAACCAGGGTGCTCTTTGGAAGCATGGATAGCTCTAGTATGTCTTACATATTTTGGCCATGTTGTCAGGAGGGAACAATCCCAGGAGAAGGACATCATGTTCGGGTGAGTGGTGGGTCAATGAATAAAAGGATAATCCTTTTATTATGTTAGTTAGACGGCATGGCAGTGGTTGGAAATGGGCTTAAACATTAAGAAGATTGTGTGTCTGGCACAGTGTCAGGGGAGTGTCCTATTCTGTTGTACACAGGGTCACTATGAGTTGGACCCATTGGATGGTACCTAACAACAACTCTCCTCAACTATATACCATTTATTATCAGACTATCTTTTCAAAACATCATTCTGTTACACCTGGCTTTGAAATGATACCATATCTGAAACATGTCACTATATTAATATTTAGAAAATTTACATAATTGTCCCTTTCAGAAAAATACAAAACAGTTGAATTATCTTTACATATGAGAGTGTTTAATAAAGCACTATCCTGAAAATGAGTTATCAGTAATACCCTTTGGTAGAGAGATCTTTAGGCTTGGCATCCAATTTTAGAACAAATATCTAAGTAGTTTTATTAAATGCTAGGACTAGAAAAGTCTCTAGGAGCAAGGCAAAACTCCACACGCTGATGGTGCTTCAGCGAGCCTACAGAATAAAACATTGCTTTTCAGGCACTTGATCAAAAATACTAGCAAAAAACTACGAAGCAGGAAAAACCTCACTAAGGAACATAAGCCTTGAGCTAGGTGTGGCACGCATCTGTAATGCCAGAGCCGGGAGGCTGAGGCAGGAGAATTGCGAGTTCAAGCCCAACATACGCTACATAGTGAGCTCATGGCTCAGAGCAAAAGAAAAAAGAAAAAAAGGAAGCTTTGAATGCTAGTTTGCACTGTAAGATACAATGAAGTAATTTTTAATAGTACCCTTAAAATAAATCTTCAGTGTGTTTCTCACATCTGGGGAAATCATGAGGCATCTTAGAAACTGCAATTTCATAAATCATAGCTCCAATGATCTTTAAAACATGAGTTTACTCTCCTAAGTTGCTCTCATAAAGCATTTATTAAGCTCATAACGTTTGCCTCATTAACTATGGCGGATCTTCCAAAGCCTGCAGCCACCCTGGTGCTGTGGCCGGAACCAGGGTGCGGTCCTGACCCTCCAACCCGCGTCACCGGCTCCCGCTGCCCGGCCAGCCGCCCAGGTCTTCCCGTGGCCCCTTGGATTCTTCTGGGATTCTAACTCGCTGTCTCAGCCCCGCGGGCATCCACGGGATCCACTGAGGACACAGAGGCACCTGGACATGGCCTAGAAGGCCCCAGAGAGAATGGGGTTCACGGTGGGCCGAGTCCCGCATCCCACCCCCGCAGCTGCTTCAAGGTCCCCGTGTCCCAGTGCTGGGCGCCACGCAGGCCACGCTTTCCCGAGGGTGAGTACGCGGTGGATGGTGGACACCACCCGCTCCTCCTCCTCCCCTCCCCCTCCTCGTCCCCCTGCCCCTCCTCAGTGCCAGTGCTCCCCATTATCAGCCGGTGTGGGAGATGGGGCCCTGCGATGGAGTCAGCCCTCTGGAAACTCGATGAACCCCCTTTAGGCACCGTCACCCCCAGGGTCCGCCGGCCTGGGATTTGCAGACTTTCATGCCAGCCCCACTGGGCCCAGCCCATCTCCCACTGGGCACCGCGGGTCCCTTCGGAGCCTGGAGAGCCCGGCCGGCTTCCCTGCGCCCTGGCTCGATTTGGGAACGAATTCTGGAGGCTTGTTGAGTTTTAAACGTTGGCACAGGGAGTATCCTGGACGTCACTGTGTATTTCATATACCAAGTAAATGCAGCAAAGCCCTCGCCAGCCCGGGCACTGGCACCTGGAGGCCACGGCACCTGCACGTGGTGTGGACGTGTCCTGTGTGCGAAGCCACTGCCCCCATGGAGACCTGGGCAGAGCCGCACCACGCCTGGTGTCCACAGCGCCCCCTTGCCCTCCACTTTGCTGTCCTCTTCCTCTCTCCATTTCCAAAAGGTCCCACAGAAGCCGTCACTTGCTCTTGGTGCTCAGCCGTGTCCATGTGTGTGGCCAGTTGAGAACAGCAGCATGGGGTGGCCTCCTGATCCCTCCCTTCTCCCAGGCTTCCCCCAAGGTGTCTCCTTCCTGAACTTCCCCGAGCTTGGGAGCTTTTGGGGCCCTGACTCCCTGTCCCCTCCTGGACCAAGGAAGAATCTTGGGTTCAGATGAGCTCCTCCGGGGTGTGTTCTTTTGCCAGCCTCCAACTATACACAAGTGGATGGTTTTCATTTTTTCACCAAGACCACCACCAGGCACATTCAATGAAAAAATGACAACCGAGGTAAGGGCGTAGCACAGCTCGGTGTTCTATTTGGAAGCACCTTGTCCTAGGATTTCCAGGGATGAGGAAACATCAGAATCAAAGTAACCAACAAGAAGAGATTACAATTTGTTTTATAAAATAAAAATGCATATCCATGCCAAGGAACGGCCACATTACAACTGTCACTTAGGTTTGACACTTGTCGAATGGTGCCTATACTGGCTGGGAACACACAGTAGCCCGTTCCAGATGGCAGCTGACCTTTGAAGCGTTTTTGAGAAACTTTCAAAAATATTTACTCAGGGAGGGGTGCAATCTGCAAACTTCATGGCGAAGAATGGGTCCCGTGGCTCTGCGTGTCCACAAGGACAGCAGCACGTGGACGGGCTGCACAGACGCCATGCCTGGCAGTGTCAGGTGGCCTTTGCTTTTTTGCGGTACTGGGGATTAAACCCAGGGCCTTGCGCATGCCAGGCAAGAGCTCTACCACTAAGCTGCACAAACAGCCCGTTTCTCTCTCTCTCCCTTTCTTTCACTTCTTTTTTTGTTTTTTGGGAAAAGGTTACATTCCTAAGACCTGTCTTCCATCTTTTCCTCAAGGATAGAAAACAACTCTTTTTTTATTTTGTTTTGTTTTTTGTTTTTTTGTGGTACTGGGGGTTGAACACAGGGCCTCCTGCCTGCATGCTTTGCAAGTGCTGGACCACTGAGCTGCACCCCCAGCCCATTTTTTTTACTTTTTGTGACAGGGTCTAAGTTACGCAGACTGTGTCTGGTCTTGAACTTGCCTCCGCCTCCCGAGCCGCTGGGATTACAGGCATGCGCCACCGCACCCGGCCAAAACAGCTCTTTTAAAGTAAGCAATGCAGTGTCATTTAATATGTTGTCAAACCATGTTGTGCAATCACCATCATGACCTAGATCCCAAATTCCTCATTGCCCCCAAATTGATGTCTGTATCCATTATGCAATGAGTCTGCATTCCTTACTCCCTGTGGCCCTTGGCAACCACCCATCCGCTGTCTGTCTGTATGGATTTACTTGCTCTGGATATTTCATATAAATTGAACCATGTGATATGTAGAAAAAAATTAACGAGCAAGAACTATTTCAGTTCCTCACTCCCACCATCTCCATCTGGCACTGTAAACAACTACAAGCTTTTTCTGTCTCTTGTTTTCTTTCTTCCCCTTTCCCCCTGGCCTTACAGAGCAGCTAATCGGGTAAAGATAAGGTTGTGTGGTGGAGGCCTCTGCCATTGTGGTGAGACCCAGCTGCGGGTCTGCGTCAGGGAGAAACCCCAGAGCCGCCCTTTCCCCGTGCGCTTGCTGGCTTCCACCGTAGGCTGCTCTGTCGCTCCTGCCGAAGTAAAGCTGCCTTGCTGAGACGCTTTCATCTCTGAGTGTCTGTTTCCAACAATGGGGTTTGTTTCCACCAGTTTTGAGACAGGGTCTCCCTAAGTCATGAAAGCTGCCTCTGGCCTCAAACTTGCAATCCTCCTGCCTCCGTCTCCCAAGTCCATGGGTTACCGGTGTGTCTCCCAGCACCTAGCCTTGCTTGAAGCTTTTTGAACTCACATCAGACCATCCAATCCACACACGATTCTAACTGACATCAGATTTTAAGCCATCTAAAACTGCTGAATGCGTGCAGGTTAGAATCAAGAAGACACAGGTAGATATTCATGATCGTAAGAAGCTAAATTCACCTTGACACTCTCCAAATAGAAGATGAAACAACTCTAGAATGTTCCCACCAGTACTGTAGTCTAAGAAGCATATAATAAGAATCTCCATGTTTGGGAACATGTATGCAAGATCTTGTTATTTTAAATCTGTAACATTATTTCTAGCCAAATGTAGCCAAAAGAACACATACAGTACCAATTAAAGAAGGAAATTACGAGACTAAGACAGACTAAATTATAATTTACTGATGACATCATAGGACAAGGTGCTTCCAGATAGAACCCAGAGAAATGCATCTCTTGTGAAAGCCACCTAAATGGGATGTGGATGTTCTCAGCCTGCCTCAAGCCTTCTGGAGAAGGCGATGTTAGTTTGCGTATTGTTGTTAGGTGCCATCCAGTCGGGTCCAGGGATCCTATCACAACAGAATGAAGCACTACCCGACGCTGTGGCATGCCCAGAACTACATTAGTGCTTCTCTGCTGTTCATAGGGTTTTCAGTGGGTGATTACTGGGGGGTTGCTTCAGGGGAGGACTCCCACATCTGTCTCCCATTTTTGCGGTGCTGGGGATCAAACCTAGGGCTACAGAGTATGCAGAGCAGTGCTCTACCAGCTGACCTAAACCCCAGCCCTAGTGTGAGCACAGCGGTAGGCAACTATTACTATGAACTCCCTCTTGTCTCCCTTGCATACCTCAGTGTGCAAGTGCCTGGGCGGGTCTGTGCCAGCACACTGGACCAGATCTTTGTCACTGTCAATGAAGTCTCTAATCACTCTAGAAGACGGGATACCCTCTACGGTTCAAAGAACCTAAAATAAAAAATGGACTTGAGGGAGCCTCCAGAGTTTATCCATAATAAGATGATAAAATGGAACAAAATTAAATGAAACACGGGAAACATTCTACCCAGTGCTATACGTGGGCCACCGTAAGTTTTCTATTAGCTGACGAGAGAAGAAAGAGAAAAAAGATCAGATACAAGACGCTCTAAAATCCCCCAGGCAAAACAACTCAGAAGCTCAGGAAAAGCAAATACCCGGCTAATCGCCTGTAAACGGTATTGGAGGGAGAGGGTATTCTTGTTTATTTGACAGGAAGTTCTGAATATGACAACTGTTGGAGCCACTGTTTGGGGGAAAATGTGTATAAAAAATTAAAGCGCTTAACAAGTGCCCTTGGATAGCTGATCGTGCCCAAGAACATGGTGACACTCTGGGGATGCCTGTGTGAGAATGCAGAGGACAGGAAAGGAGCCTGAGGGCCCAGAGGCTGGGGATGGGGGTGGGGGTCTCCTGAGTAGGCCACATGAGAGAAAGGAGCATTCACCAAAATCCACAACCCCACGTGAAGTATGATAGTGTGAACCAATGTGCGTCTGAAGTTATCCCAACAGTCGTCATTCCTAACTTAACATTTATGTATTACCAACTTCGTATGGGCCTGCAGCCGTGGCCCTGTGGCATCCGATCCCGTCAGATCTCAGAAGCTAAGCAGGGTCGGGCCTGGTTAGTACTTGGATGGGAGACCGCCTGGAACACCAGGTGCTGTAGGCTTGGGAGAAAGACCCAGCAACCCACTCCCCAAAATCAATCTGCCATTGAAACCCTATGAACAGCAGAGAGACACTGACAACAGTGTTTCACCTGTTGTATGCAGGGTTGCTATTAGTTGGATACTGACTCGATGGCACCTAACAACAACAACAACCACTTGATATGAGGGCTGCGATTTAGCTCAGTTCGTACATAGAGTGCCACTCTGTAGTCTCTGAGGTCCTGGGTTAGATTCCCAGCACCACAAAAATGGGAGAAGGATGTGGCAATCCACTCCCGAAACAATCAGCCATTGAAAACCCAATGAGGGTCGCCAAGAGTCAGACAGGACTCGATGGCACCTAACAACAACAACCTCATATGACTCCACAGGTGGAAGGCTTTACGTGCGGGTATTATTCACATACACTATATTTTTCTACTGCTGGTTTTTAAAAGATGTACTTACTGGACTCAGAAATACCTGAAGCAAACTTTAGCTCAGAGAAATGAGAAGGCACCTATAAAAACCCTAAGAATAACAGAGAAGCAGTGATAGTAGTGTTTCACCTGTTGTACAAAGGGTCACTATGAGTCGGACACCACCGACCCGAGGGCACCTAACAACAACATATTTATTTTTACATAATTGGAAAATTAGACCTTTAGCCCACATGCTGTATGAAATATCTTCCTGTTCCTTAACTCAAAAAGTTATCTAAGTCCTATCTACAAAATTTTTAAAAGTTTCACAATAAATAAAAGTGTGCTCTCTCTCTGTGTGTGTGTGTGTGTGTGTGTGTGTGTGTGTGTGTGAGAGAGAGAGAGAAAGAGAGAGAGAGAGAGAGAGAGAGAGAGAGAATCTGGGGCAGTCATATCCACTCTAGTGAAATTTACGTGGGAGAAAGCACTTGCTCTGAATCTGAGGAACCCCACGGGCTGCAAATGCAGCAAATGCACTGGGAATTGGGTTTTCCTCCCATTTCTCACCCACTCTCCCTCCCGACTGCACTAACTCAACACAGCTTGTAATGAACAAATCTGCTCCAGGGCTGATTTGCACACCTGGCCCCTAAGTCAGCTAGGAACTTGGTGCCCTGTGACATCACAGTGATTGTTCTTGAGCCAGATGGTGTCTCAGAAAACTCTGGGGTTGCACCATATGGATAAATTGCAACAAGTGGAAGTGGAACAGCTAAAAGTCATTTTACACAATCTCCTATTCTTTCCAATTCAGTTGGAAATTAGCATGACTCATGCAACACTCATATTTTGCATAAATTGAGAAATGGACTGAAGTTTGAAGATAAGCGAAGTTCAGTTTGGATCCAAATGAAGAACTTGCAAATGTGCCATTTTGGTGTAATTTCTATAGATAACCCTGGTTCCCTAGAGAACAAATTGAACGCTTTGATTAGCACAACTGTACAAAGGCCTTGTTTACTGACTAATTGTCTTTGTGGTGTTTAGAACCGATCAGTGATTTTCAAAAGCAATTTCTGCTGCAGTGGAAAGCTATTTTCCTAAGGCTTAGGCAGAAGCATAAAAGGTCCCTGGAAAAGAGCAGGATAAGAAACAAGTGTTACTGTAGTTTACTTTTTCCTTAAAGTATCAAAAAATTTGGGATATGCAGAGGAGATACTGTCATCTCTAATGCTAAGGGGAAAGCAGGTTCCCAAGTAGACACTTATCTCGGGTGATGGTGAGAAACAGAGACGTGGATCTGGAGTGGACCTTTTCCTACTTAGCAGTTTCCCCACTCCATAGCATACTTACCTCTAATAAATAACATGGACAGCTTCCGCACTTAGCATCCAGTGAGCCTAGCAAACTATTTTTTCTTCCCTAGATCTCAGAATTTCAGTCTTAGAATCTTCAAAACAATGATGAATTTTGAAATGTGGCCAACTTCTCTCACATTGCCAAATAAAATTGTTGCAGAATAACTCACTTTTCATTTCTTAAATACCCCCAATACTCTTTCCTACTTGAAGGTATTCATTTCTCTAAATTATTTAAAATCAAAACATTATGCCGCCTTATACTTTTATTTTTATATATAGGCTCTTTTTTAACTATGTGATGTTACCTTTAAGAGATGGTGGGGAACTAAAATGTTCATGCTAGAGAAAAGGTTGAGCCGTGACCTTTATAATGCCAAACTTTAACAAAACAAATGTATGCTGTAGACTTACGGGATCCAAAGTAATAGCTTTGGTCCCCGAGCTCGGGAATCTTGTGTTTTTCTGCACTCGAGGCTTATGGTTAGCTGACTGCAAATAAGAACCTGAATGCGGAACCGTGATGTGTGGTCAGCCGCCTGACGCTGGGTTCCACGCATCTCAGATTTCAGTATTTGTCATCAAATCCTGATGCCCCCTCTTCCAGCCCTAAGCCCCTCCCTGTCCTTTCTGCAGCACCGCATGAGTCCTTTCAAGGTTCAGAATCTTCTTGAAGCATGCAGATCCTGGCAGCCCCACTGGAGAGGCTGCCTGCCACAGGTGCCCATGCCATCTACCTAGTTCAGGTCCAGCAGGCACTGAAGGGCACTGCAATTTTAATATCGAGAAACCAGAAAGGATCATTGGGGTGCAATGGAAAGCTTAGAACATGCTCTGGTAGGCTGTGTCTCCTACGCCATGACGCAGTGAGTCCTCATCTGCCCCTTGCCTACCGCATGCCACATGGAGAGAAGAGACTGTTGTGGCAAGGAATGGACAGCCTAGGAAGGGCAGCAGGCACGTGACTCACCTCCGTCTGTCTGTCCAGCTAACACCGCAGCACCCACCAAGTGAAAACTCAGGGGTAGGCACTGCCCTAGGGAATCACCCGCTGCAGTGAGCAATTAACTGGCAGGAATTGAGAGCCTGATGGAATTTACAAAGTAATTAAGATAATTGTTGTTGTTAGGTGCTGTCGAGTCGGTATCCGACTCATAGCGACCTTGTGTACAACAGGTGAAACACTATTGTCAGTGCTTCTCTGCTCTTCATAGGGTTTTCAATGGCAGACTGATTTTTGGGAGTGGGTTGCCTGGTCCTTCTTCCAAATTAAGATAATAATGTATTACTAATTGTCATAAAGGTGTCGTTTTCCTTATCCGCAACGTCAAGGTTACCTGCTCCTCCTGAAACTTTTCCTACCTTGCTGGAATTTCACCTGCCCTTATCAGAATCCATGATGGTTCCTGGTTTCTAGTAAGTTATAGCCCAAGTTCTCAGCCTCCAAGCATTTTAGCAGAGAATCATTGCCAAATACAGTGCTGGAAAATGAGCCCCTTGTCCGCCAGGCTGGAAGGTGTTCACGAAATGACTGAGGAAGAGTTGCCTCCTCAAAGCAGAGTTAACTTTAATGATGGGAGTGGAGTAAAGCCCCTGGGATCTCCTTTTACTGATATGGCATGACTCAAAATGAGAAGAAACACAGTGCCTGCAACAGTGGGCTCAAACAGAAAAAGATCGTGTGCGTGGCACCATCATGGGCAGTGCTTCATTTTGCTGTACTTAGGGTCTCTATGAGCTGGATCTGACTCGACAGTACCCAACGACAAGGAGCACCTTAGCAGGAGGGCTTGGCTGTGCTCAGATGCAGAGAAGCTGTCCAGCCATGGGCTCCTGTGTGTGTAGGTGAAGACGGGCACTGTAAGCGGGCACTGCTGAGATTGTATTCTGTGAACGCCATCTATCTGCTCACTCCAATCCTCATCCTAAGCTTCTGCTCTTAATAATTTACTTTTGCATCTCCAACTAATAGAAATTAAAGATCTATTTTTAGCTACTACTAAGTAGGCTGTCCAGAAGGAGGGAGGAGAATAAACTAAGCTCCACCTTCACTCCTCCTGCCCCACACTCTTCCTGCTTTTTCCAAGAGGGGAGCATTAGAAATGTAAGAGCGGTACCAGTCCCTTTCCTGGGAAGGGATGGTTTTTCAGTGGCAAATGTTTCCTCGGCTGTAGTTAAATGACAGATGGAAAGTTTGTGTGTTGTCTTCCTCATCTGTCCTGAGGGCTCCTCCTCTCCCTCCTGGCTCAGGTTTGACACTTCCTGCATCTAATGCGTTAGGAAGAAGAGTTGAAAACTTTAGAAGTCAGACCTCCTTAGCTGTTACTGTGGCAACGTATACCCTAGGCCAGAGAGGAGACTAAATATTCTCCAAAACATATTCTTACCGATACAAGTTCCAAGAAACATAGGTTTTGCCATGAGGAAATCTCAACATGCAAAGATGGGGTGCATGGCACAGTGTTGGGGAGTGTTTAGTTCTGTTGTGCCTAATGTCACTGAGTCAGATCCCATTTGAAGGCATCCCACAACCCAAGAAAGGAGTGGGAAAGTCACCCGTGCACTCCCTCCCTTTTGCTTATTACTGACAACTGCTGAAAAAAGTTCCCTTGTGTGCTCAGAGAGGGAGGAAGTTATGAAATTAATGCCATGTGGTTTTCCTATAAAAGCCACTTATAACAATGTGTCCATTTGAAGTTTTACTGCAAAGAATAAAAGATAACAGGCTTCCACTCTGAAGTTGAACCGTCATTTTGGTAGGAACTGTGACGCTCCCTTGGAAATGTGGATGTGCCCATCACCATCCATTGCAAATTGGCTCAGATATGCGCGACTTAAACCAGGCTGTTCCTGCTTCTCTTTGTTTTGCATGGGATGTCCGCCATGATCGGCTTTCAAGATTGTTCGAGAAGTAGGCAAAATATTTATCATCACACGTGGCGAGTTTACAGAGTGAAGGATGGTAAACGCTACCAAATGTTTGGACACCACATTAAAGAGAAAGTAATGCATTGCTTGAGGATATTATTTCCCAAACCACAACATATTAGGCTATAGAAATAGCAAAAGACTAAGGTTTGTCAACATTAGTCAATTTTATGTGAAGTAATATCACATTAATTTGCCTGTTTCTCTTATTGACACTGGTCAAATGCATCAACTGGATATGAAACCTTGATATGAACTCTAGCCCTTCCTAGAAACATAATAGATCATGAATAAGTCCAAGAGTCGAATGTCATGAAGGACATGAACAGGTCAAGTAGAAAGAAAATGTGTCCTGGTGAAGTTCACTAACCCAGAGACATTTTTAACAACCCATGTTTAGATACTTTCCCTTTATTAGGAGGGCTGGGGTTTAGCTCAGTGGGGAAAGCGCTGCACTGCAGTCTCTGAGGTCCCAAGTTCAATTCCCAGCACCGCAAAAATGGGAGAAGGACCTGGCAATCCACTCCCAAGGCAATCCCGAAACAGTCAGCCATTGAAAATCCTATGCGGGTCACTATGAGTCAGATACCGACTGGAAGGCACCTAACAACAACAACAACTTTATTAGGAAGCCCAGTCTTATCATATAGATGGGCTTTACCTATTGAAACGTGTTCTCAAGTCTAGCAGTGAAACATGAAGAAAAGAGAAAACTTGAGCCTGAATGAGCTGAAGAGAAAGGAGCTGACTGTCCTATGGAGCCTTCAGTCCTGAATAAGGGATGCAGCCTCGGAGGAGACCGGCTGTCCCTCATGATGAAGCCTCTCACACTGACATTTAGTCACTCACTCTTGCCTGAGGATATTATTTCCCAAACCACAACATATTAGGCTATAGAAATAGCAAAAGACTAGGGTTTGTCAACATCAGTCAATTTTATGTGAAGTAATATCACATTAATTTGCCTGTTTCTCTTATTGACACTGGTCAAATGCATCAACTGGATATGAAACCTTGATATGAACTCTAGCCCTTGAATTCTCCCAAAATTCAGAATCAGGGATAAGAACAGTCCTGGGTCAGGGGAGCAGGATTTTTGGTACTTGTGCAGTACCAGGGGATGGAGCTCAGAGCCTCACACACACGAGGCCAGACCTCGGCCACTGAGCCACAGCCCAGCCTTGGTTTTTACTTTTACTTTTGCTAAGTTGAACAAGAGTCTGGGATTTAGCTCAGTTGGTAGAGCGCCGCTTTGCAGTCTCTGAGGTCCCCAGTTCAATTCCCAGCACCACAAAAATGGGAGAAGGACGTGGCAACCCACTCCCGAGGCAATCCCGAAACAATCAGCCATTGAAAACCCTATGAGGGTCGCTATGAGTCGGACATGACTCAACAGCACCTAACAACAAGTTGAGCAGGCTGCCTTTGTCCTTGAACTTGAGATCCTCCTGCCTCAGCCACTCCAGTCTCTGGAATCATAGTCTTGGTGCCTGACTGAGACACAACGACTGTTAGGGTTCACAGAGATTTGTGTCCTTTACCACACCAGACCTGATCAACTTACTTGCTGGCTTATAAATGGCTCCATCATTAAAATCACAGTTTCTCTTTTCAATGACCCATCCGTAATTGTGGCTTACGTGGTTCACAGTAAACTGCCAGTGGGAAAGCGCACGAGCACACTGCTTTCACCCCGTGCACTTGCCTTATGGCCCTGTGTGACGCGTTGTTGTGCTGCCTCTTCACCCTGCCTGGTGGCTTAGTGGACCCCGTGGCTTCCTCCTCTCCACGGCCGTGTCCACCTATCTATGTAGTATTTCTGGAATCTACACAGTACCATTGCTCCAGTGTTGCCGTGCCCTATCAGTAAATGAGCCTGAAAGTGATCTTTAAAAATGTAAATGCAAAAATGATAGCACGTTCCCAGAGAACAATATCCAAACAGACACCATCAAAGCTCACCACCCTGAAGCTATGGATGTCCCCATCTCCAACAACCTCCCAGAACATGGTATCCTCATAAGCCAAAGCAGCCAGTTCCTGGATACTCACATGATGGGACACTCCAACAGGTTAAATCTCCCTTTGAGGCTAGTAAATCCATTCTGTTGTTGTTGTTAGGTGCCGTCAAGTCGGTATCCGACTCATAGTGACCCTCTGTACAACAGGGCAAACACTATTGTCAGTGCTTCTCTGCTGTGCATAGGGTTTTCAATGGCAGATTGATTTTTGGGAGTGGGTTGCCAGGTCCTTCTCCCAAGCCTACAGCTTCTGGTGTTCCCAGGCGGTCTCCCATCCAGGTACTAACCAGGCCCGACCCTGCTTAGCTTCTGAGATCTGACGGGATTGGATGCCACAGGGCTACCGCTGCAGGCCAAATCCATTCTAATATTCACTAATCCACCCATTTCATGTCTATTAGAATATGCAGCTTCTCAAAAGAACTGAAATGGCACCCTAGGAAAGAAAATAGACAACTACTTCAACTAAAACTATAATTTAATTGAAATATGTAGCTTGGAACATCAAAGCAGATATCAAAGTCATGGATATTTAATCACCATCTGTCTTAAGAAAAGCTACCAGCAGCTTTATGCTGAAGAAGATGCTGGACAAGATACCGGACATAGACATCATTATATCACGTTGCCTTCTCTTTTCTGCCTTTTTTCTTTTTCTTTTTTTTGGTGGTACTTGGAGGTTGAACCCAGGGCCTCACACGTACTTTGCAAGCCCTCTATGACTGGACTGCACCTTCAGCCCATTTACTTGCATTTTATTTAGAGACAGAGTCTTGCTAAGTTATACAGTCTGCCTGTGGCCTCGACCTCATCCTCCTCCTGCCTTGGCCTCCAGAGTAGCTGGGAGCATAGGCTATACTTCCATACTCAGCTCCATGTCTCCCTCTTATCCTCGACCATGCAAGTGCATGCCCAACCCCTCCTCCAAAAGATCATTTAGATTTTTCACTTTCATAAATACATCTTTTGTTGTTGTTGATTTTGTTGTTAGACGCCATCAAGTTGGGGCCAACTCATGGCGACCCTATGTACAATAGAATGAAACATTCCCCAACACTGCCATGCCTGGCACTACTTTAGTGCTTCTCTGCTATTCATAAGGTTTTTAGTGGTTGTTTGTTTTGGGAGTGGGCTGCTAGGGCCTTCTCCCAAGCCTACAGCACCCAGTATTCCCGGGTGGTCTCCCATCCAAGGACTAACCAGACCCTAATCTGCTTAGTTTGTGAGATCTGACAAGATGGGACACTAGAATGGTGCAGCTGTATCATATCTTTATAATAATTCTTGATAAGTAAAGCAGGCATTTGAATTTCTGGTGTATATTAAAGAAAGCATGAAGAGTTACTTAATTTAACACAGTACCCCTGATGTCTCAGCTCTACTTTGGAGCCAGGTCAACGAAGAAAATTTAGCATATGCAAGAGTGTTTATGAGATTACTTTCAGACTGAAAAACAATAATCCCACCCAAACCCACAGTTTCATATTTGGGGGAGCCAAAAATAAGCTACTTTTCACACATATAAACATTTGCTTCCACAGAAATGATACATTGAGTTCTCAACAGAAAAGTAACGAACTTAGTCAATTTTGCTCATGGGTTTGCATAAGGGAAAGCACAGAAATAGCTGTGATTTTCATTAAAAAGGCAAAATGAACAGGAAGGAACATTCAGGGAGGCACCCAAGACTGCAGACAGAAACATAAGTGACAGAATCCATATACAAGTCACCTACAAAAGGCAAGCAGGCTAGAAGACCTCCCACAGTCACAGAACTTTCCCACCATGGCAATTCCGGGTTTCAGGTCCGCATAGTCTCTCCAGTCACTGTCCCAACCCAACGCTCCAGCTGGCTTCTCCAGTGTAGTCTGTGGGTGACCTGTATGGTGCAGAACTTCTCGGCCTGCTGGGAGGAAAGGGTTCTTGATCCAGCCCCAGAGGAGCGAGGCCTCGGAGGACGGGGCCCAGGGACCGCCATGTTTGGGAAACATCGCAGGTGGGTCTCATGATCCATGCCCCCAGCTCCTGTTCCATGGCTCCCCCTTCCTCCTGCGGGTGCTCTCTGTGTCTTCAGTCTGCCTCTCCATCCAAGCCCTGCTCAGTGTATTCTTTTCTCTGTGGGTGTCTTCACTGTACTCATTGCACTTGCTTTACTCCTATATTTTGAGAATCTAGTGTAAAACTCGCCTGAAGCCACAGCACTGTCGTGCCTGATCCCGTCAGATCTCAGAAGCTAAGCAGGGTCTGGCCTGGTTAGTACTTGGATGGGAGACCGCCTGGAAACACCAGGTGCTGTAGGCTTGGGAGAAGGACCTGGCAACCCACTCCCAAAAAACAATCCGCCATTGAAACCCTATGAACAGCAGAGAAGCACTGGCAATAGTGTTTCACCTGCTGTACAAAGGGTCGCTAGGAGTCGGATACCGACTCCACGGCACCTAACAACAACAAGTATGAAAGCGTAGAGCAGAAGCTTCTGGCCTGGTTTTCCCCTTCTCACCCCATTCGTCTGACTCTTCTTGGGATGAAGAGGGCACCTGCCCTGGCCTCCTCTCATTGGCAGGGAGCTTCCTCCTCCTTCCTGGTCAGACTCCCCTGACAGGCCCAGCCTCTGACCCACTTCAGCAGTACCGCCAGCTCCTGACTGCTGAGCTACGTCTGTTCTTTTCAGTAAAATGCAGAGGTTGAGATGATAATTAAATGAGCCTTTAAAATTCAAATAAACCTATTACTTTTTTATTTCAAAATGTGAATTATAAGAGCTGTAATTGAAAGACTTTGAAGCTCAGAAAATATGAATATCAATTGCTATAAAATTCTTACATTATATGCAGTGGTAACATATACTTTTGTCAACGGAGGGGTAATACTGTATTTAAAATGCTGAACTGGTCATCGAAAATCCAAATTCACCTTGGAGTGTGATCTTAAATAGGATCTGGTATGTGAATCCACACACATGCAATGCATCTCCTTTTAAAGCAGTTAAATGTCTCCAACTGAAAGATCTGCAGCCTTAGAAACAGAGTCCTCAGAGCTCTAGTACAGCCTTAAAGGTCTAATCTGGCAGGTTATTGCTCAAAAGGCCTCCTGGTAGCAAATGCTAATTCCAAGATCTACTCCAAGGTCTAGCATATCAAGAGTTTCTGTTTTGGCAAATCCAAGACTTTCCCTCCCAAGGCCCCTCCCACAACAGGGTGTCACTTCAGCAAAGGTTACTCCACCTGCCTTTCTAATGCACTTCTTGTTGTTGTTGTTGTTAGGTGCTGTCAAGTCGTATCTGGCTCATAGCGACCCTTATAGGGTTTTCAATGGCTGATTGTTTTCCGGATTGCCTCGGGAGTGGGTTGCCACATCCTTCTCCTGTTTTTGTGGTGCTGGGAATCAAACTCGGGACCTCAGAGACTGTAGAGTGGCGCTGTACCAACTGAGCTAAATCCCAGCCCTATTCTAATGCACTTAGAAATGGGTAATTGGGAAAGAAAAATTGTAAATCACCTGGTCTGAATAATTTTCAACTGACTATAACATATACTAAGTTAAATGTAAGTTAAAACTTTCCTTTATTGCAAAACTTCAATATCTTAATATAGAGTCAGAATTAACTTGAGTAGTTCTTGTTAGATGCCATTGAGTCAAGTCCGACTCATAGCCACCCTATGAACACTGGAACAAAACACTCCCTGATTCTGTGACAGACATACAATCTTATTTACGTTTAACCCCAATGTTGCAGACGCTATGTCAATCCATCTAGTAGAAGGTTTTCCTTTACTTCGTTGATCTGCCACTTTCTAAAACATGATGTCCTTTTCCAGGGATTGGTCCCTCCTGACTACATGTCCAAAATACATAAGACACACTCTAGCCATTCTTGCTTCCAAGAAGCACCCTGGTTGCACTTCTTCTAGGAAAGATCTGTGGTTCTTTTGGCAGTCCATGGTATATTAAATATTCATCTCCAGCACCATAATTAAAAAGTATCAACTCTTCTCCTGTCTCCCCTATTCAAACGTCCATATTACACAACCATATGGTGTGACTGAAAATACCACGGCATGAGTCAGGTGCACCTTCATCTTTAATGTGACATCCTTATTTTTCAACACTTTAAAGAGTTCTTTTGCAATAGCAAATGTGATGTGATTGATTTCTTAACTGCTGCTTCCAATGGTGTTGATTATAGAACCAAGTAAAGCAACATCATGGATAACCTCAATCTTTTCAGAATTAACTTGACAGCAGTAGGAATTCAGGCCAAATGTTTGGAGTTATATATTAAAAAAAATACAAAGAAGAATAAGAGAGTGGGAAGAGGAAGAGAAATACCAAAGAGGCTTACAAAATAAAAAGATGTGATGCTTATTGTTTAAAGCTTTAACATATTTTAATACAAAAATAATACACTTTTAATATTCTCAAGAAATTGGTCATGGTGATGGTGCTGTCATTTGGGTCTGACTCATAGTGATCCTATGTACAACAGAACAAGGGAGGCAATATGTCTGATAGTGCTTCTCTGATATCCATAGGGCTTTCAATGGCTGATTGTCTTAGTAGTGGGCAGCCAGGTCCTTCTCCCATTTTTGCAGTGCTAGGGATTGAATGCAGGGACTCAGAATGCACGGAGCAAGCACTCTACCAACTGAGCTAAACCCCAGCCCCATTCATAATGAATAGAAGATATATTTAAGAATGACTAGTCCAGTATTAATGATATAATGCATGGATAGACTCAAGTTTAAGGGGCATAATAAATATCTTCTACTTCCTTTATCATGGGGCTGCTTGCCCACAAAATACATATGTATAAATGTAGATTCTATGACCAACAAATCTGATTTATTTTTAAAACTTCCATGCATGTAAAATGGTGAAAACTTTACAAAATTTGGGATGAATGTCTTCTGGAGGATTGTAATGTAATTTTAAATACCAAATGAATGTCATTGTGGATTTTGTTGAACTTTTGCTTTAATCAATGGTTTCAAAATATAGTCTGGGCCAGATCTGGCTGGCGCCATCTGGCTGCTGCCTAATTTTGTAAAAGCCATGAGCTAAGAATGATTTTACATTTTTAAATGGTTGGGGAAAAGAGGAGGAGGAGAAGAAAGCGCAAGAGGGTTATTTTGTAACAGATCAGAAAGAGTATGGAATTCAAACTTGATTTGAACTTGAGCCTGGCCACAGTCCTGTGCTTCTGTGTTATCTGTGGCCGCCTTTACACAGATGGTCAAGCTGCATATCTGCAGCAGCAGTAACTGTATCCCTACAAAGCCTAAGATAGCTAGTCTAGCCCTTTAAAGGAAAAGTTCCCTGAAAGAACAGACTAACAGGACATAAATACACCACACAATAACTTATGAATTCCTTTTATTGCTGACATATTTTTTTGCATACTCTTCCTACTTATAAGAAGTCAAATAGTTGTGGCATAATCATTAGCATCTCTCAAAGTAAGTGTGGATGAATTTAGAAAGCAATTAGGTTGCAGTATAGCTCTGTGAGCCGAGGTGAGGGTAAACAAGTTATAAATCAAGAAAGAAAGCCTTGATTTCAATGCTCTAAGGATTGTTAAACATGGTTTTACCAATGATCACAGCAAACATGAAAATGTAAGACAGTGAAAAAAATAAAAACGATGTATTCAGCACCTTTTCTTTGTCTTAGTGCACCATGTGCACACTCTCCACATGTCCATATTTAAGCATATATGATTCAACAGCACCTCACAACATATATATGTGTACACACATACATACAGGCATGTATATATGGACAGATAGAGCACAAGTTACTAGAACACTGACAAACTATTCAGTAGATAGACACAGAATGTCAGTAAGTGCAGGGATACTGGGTAGAATTCTAGAAATCAGGGTTCCAGACACAATTACATTGTTAATAAGCTACTTCAGTCATGTCCCAAAGCCCTGGGGCCTGAGTGCGCCATCTGTAAAATGAGGAGAGTCCTTCCTTTGAGGTGCCTTTACTTTCTATTTGTTGTTGTTGTTGTTAGGTGCCATCGAGTCGAGTCCAACTCATAGTGACCCTCATAGGGTTTTCAATGGCTGTTTTGGGATTACCTTGGGAGTGGATTGCCAGGTCCTTCTCCCATTTTGTGGTGCTAGGAATGGAACTCGGGACCTCAGAGACTGCAGCACAGTGCTCTACCAACTGAGCTAAATCCCAGCCCTTACTTTCTATTTAAGAGAATTTAATTCAGTAGCTCACGCTGTGTCTGTATGGCCCCGATAGTTCCTTCTACACAGTGGGGCAGCCTCATGGCTCTGCAGGGGCAACGGAGGCGCCCTATGGAAGGACTGGAGTTCCCAGCGACGTTAAGAGGGAGTGTAAAGCCACCTCATGATGCTGGCTGAGGAAGCTTGCCTCAACCCTGTGTCCTCTAGTACTTTGGAGCCATGCCCACCTTTCCAGAGGATACTTAATCTCTCTTCCAACAGGGGTTCCAATCACACTGCCAGTTAGAGTAGCCCCTCCACGAACTGCACAGGCCCCTGGAATTCCGTGCTGAGGAGGAGTTGGGTCTTGGGAGCTGACAGAGTGCTATGAAGGACTGGACTGAGCCCAGAATCAGTGAGCCTGCCCTTGAGGTTCACGGCCATGGCCACGCACAGGGCTGTTTTCAGCCCTGTTGACGCGTTTCTCTGTAAATGTGTATGGTGGAGTCTGGCCCGCCCCCTTGAGCCCACCTGTTCCAAATGGCCCACATCAGCAAGAAGGTGAGGGTGCACAGTGAGCTCAGGGTCCCCGCAGTTCCACATGACCTCTCCCACTGTCTTGAAGCAAGAAGCACTGTGGGTACAAGGTCCAGAGCTGACGGTTCAGGATCCCAAACAGCGCCCACGGTTAATCATGTCTAAAGCATCAACGCTCAGGGACAGAGCACATCCCGACTCGAGGCCTTTCATGTGGTGGTTGTTGCTGTTGTTGTTGTTAGGTGCCCTTGAGTCGGTATCCGACTCATAGCGACCCTATGTACAACAGGCAAAACACTATTGTCAGTGCTTCTCTGCTGTTCATAGGGTTTTCAATGGCTTATTGATTTTTGGGAGTGGGTTGCCTGGTCCTTCTCCCAAGCCTATAGCACCTGGTGCTCCCAGGTGGTCTCCCATCCAAGTACTAACCAGGCCCCGCCCTGCTTAGCTTCCAAGATCTGATGGGATTGGAGGCTACAGTGGTATGGCTGCAGGCTCCATGTGGTGAGGAAATTTAACCAGGCAATATCCACTGTCATGGGTAGAGTGCGGTGCTGCAGTCTCTGAGGCCCCGAGTTCAATTCCCAGCACCGCAAAAATGGGAGAAGGGCCTGGCAATCCACTCCCAAGACAATCCCGAAGCACTCAGCCATTGAAAACCCTACAAGGATCACTATGAGTCAGATACTGACTTGAGGGCACCTAACAACAACAACAACAATCCTTCCTTTAGAGCCTCAGGTGACTTCCCTGTGTGCACCTTTGGTGTGGCTTCTCTGGTGCCTTACCACCTGAGACCCTGGGCAAGGTGCCCTAACCTCCTTGTGCCCTTGGTTTCCTCTTTGCAGGCTGGGGAATGAGGATGGTCTGAGAGGATGAAGTATATTTCACAGTGACTGTCATCGAGCAAACATGACGTTCCCCACCACTGAAGCAAGTGGCCTTTCTCACAGGACATCGATTGTCCTAAGGTGCAACCATCTCTCTCTATTCCTGTTTTTGTTTACAGGTGTTCCGAAAGGTGTTCCAAGGGAAGTATTCCTAAAGGTGTCCAGTCCATGGGAAGTGCAAAGTGGCCTCACCTCCCTTGACCTATTAAGTTATGACGTCTCCCCAACAGAGAGTTACTGCAAAACTCTTGGAGGAAAGCAATATGTCTCAAAATTAAATAATTATACTGCATTAAGTCTGATAAGATCTTGCAGCCACTTTCTTTTAATGAACTTCTTTTTCTACTTTGATACTTAATCGCATATTTACTTGTACATTTGATGACTAGCCTTGTGATCTTTCTTATTTTTAATATTGTTGGATTAATGGAGATTTCCTTAAATTATAATACCATATATTCCCAATTCTAACCTGTACCCTCTCAAATGTTTTAGAGGGCTACAAAATCAGGTGTGGATTAGAATTGCATGTGAATTGGATTCACGGTTGAGGGAGTTCTCACGCTATACAGAAAAGAAATCTGGATTTCTGGTTCCTGACAGATGTCCTTCTAGCTCTCTACCAACTGTTAGGATGCTGAATATTTGCTGAATTATCTGAGTTTCAGCTTTGCATTTGCAGAATAGCAGACATTAGAGTTACCTTACAGAGCTGTGAGGTTTAAACAGTATGTCTTCACTGGAAATTATCAAAAAGGCAGGAAGAAAAAGGCACAAATATAAAAGAAAATAACTGCAAGCTCAGGTTTTAAAAAAACTTATTTTTAAACTAGGAAAATCTTGTTTAAAATTTGAGAAAATCAGCCGGGCGTGGTGGCTCATGCCTATAATCCTAGCCACTTGGGAGTGCGAGGTGGGAGGATGGCAAGTTCGAGGCCAGAGGCAGCCTGCGTAATTTAGCAAGAGACCCTGTCTCAAGATAAAAAGTTTAAAAAGTGGGCTGGGGGTACAGCTCATTAGTAGGGCATTTGCAAAGCACGTGTGAGACCCTGTATTCAGCCTTCAAGTATCACAAAAAAATAGACTTTGAGAAAATGATTGCTGTTGTTGTTAGGTGCTGTTGAGTCGGTTATCCGACTCATAGCAACCCTCATAGGGTTTTCAATGGCAGACTGTTTCAGCATTGCCTTGGGAGTGGCTTGCCAGGTCCTTCTCCCGTTTTTGCGGTGCTGGGAATTGAACTCGGGTCCTCAGAGACTGCAGCGCAGCGCTCTACCCACTGAGCTAAATCCCAGCCCTGAGAAAATGATAGGCTTGGTCATTTGCGATTTTAGTGGGTTTAATGCATTCATGCAGCACTTATGTGCCAGGCAGTCTTCCTCAGCATTTTAAATTACGGACTCATTTTATTTTCCTCACAACCTAGCAAGAGTGATCTATTATCATGTCCATTTTACAGATGGTAATACTGAGACCAGACAGTTTGGTAACTGGACCATGGTCATATAATCTACAAAGCTGATGGAGTTCAAGTCTGCATGTGGGTCCCTTACCCTGCACTCCTAACAGTATGCTTCATGCCTCTTTTAGTTTAACTTACTTTGTCCTTAAAGAAGTTTCCCAGTTTAAGGAAGTAAAAGAGAGGGAAGAGTAAGCCAGGATTCTCTGGTACAGCACGGAAGGAAGCTATGAAGACCCAGGTAATATCACTGACATCAGGAATGAGAACTGTATTAAAATTCCAAGGAGCACGTTACGAAAATGGAGTTATAACAGAAGATAATTCAGTCTAAATGAGCGTGGTGAGGGAAGAGTCCACTAAGTCTGCAGTTTTTAAAGGACATTAGAGGATTTAATGCGTAGTTTCAGTGGGGCCAGGCAGGTGAAGGGCAGCCTGCGGAGCTTCAAACGTGATTAAACAGCAAAGGAAGTCATGGCGGGATCATTTCCATGAGGAAATGAGCTGAGGTCCTGAGGAAGACCTGCCTCTTGGGGACAGGTGATGCGACCGGGCCACAGGCAGCAGGGCTGACTGGACAGCGCCCAGCGGGTTAACCTGAGAGCTCACCTGCCCTGTTCCTCCACCTGCCAGGGCTCAGGGCTGGCTCGGGAGAGCCCCTGCCAGTCCCTGGTCCAAAGATGTCCACTCTCCTGTGGACAAGGAGTGCTTTGTAAAGGATCCTTGCTATAGGATTATTGTTTTCTTCAGAGAACCCTTTCATCTGCTTGCTTTTGTAAAATGAGAGAAGATCTTGAATTGACTATGGGAAGTAGACAATGTCAATGTGGCACAAAATAGGCTCTCAATAAATTGCTTTGTCTCATCATTACCTCCCTCTCTAAATCTTTTATAAAAAGAAAAGAAAAGGAAAAAGAAAAGAGAAGAATGGAAAGACACATGAGGAAGGGTGTGAGGTGTGGAAGGGGAGAGGGGAATGTGGGGTGACCATGAGCAGCATTCAATAATGTGCATCTATGTTGTTGTTGTTAGGTGCTGTTGAGTCGTGTCCGACTCATAGTCAGACCCTCATAGGGTTTTCAATGGCTGATTGTTTTCGGGATTGCCTCGGAAGTGGGTTGCCAGGTCCTTCTCCCATTTTTGTGGTGCTGGGAATTGAACTCGGGACCTCAGAGACTGCAGAGCAACACGCTACCAACTGAGCTAAATCCCAGCCCTGTGCATCTATGGAAATGTCATAAAGTAACCCATTAATGTGTACCCTAAGTAGAAAAATTACTACTAAAAACATAGCAAAATAAAAGAAGTTATGGAAGAACTGGTAAGGTTTGCAAAAGGAAAACCACTTTAGTGACACAATTGTCGAACCAACTGTTTATTTACTGAGTGCTGTGGGAGATATTTGGTAAAATTTCTAAGGAAAATTGAATTGTTTTGTGACTTGGTTTTACCACTTAGGCTATTTTTCCCCAGTTGGTATATAAATTCATGGCTTGAGTTCCAGAATTAATTTTAAGTACTTAGTGTTGTTGTTGTTGTTGTTGTTGTTGTTGTTGTTGTTGTTGTTGTTGTTGTTAGATGCTGTCTAGTCGGTATCTGACTCATAGCGACCCTCATAGAGTTTTAAATGGCTGTTTTGGGATTGCCTTGGGAGTGGATTGCCAGGTCCTTCTCCCATTTTTGCGGTGCTGGGAATTGAACTCGGGACCTCAGAGACTGCAGCGCAGCGCTCTGCCAACTGAGCTAAATCCCAGCCCCTACTTAGTATATAAATGATTATTTTTAAAACTATCAGAAGAAATGCATTTGCATAATTCAACCTAAGCAGCTAAAAACTGTACTAGTATCTCAGTAGCAACCTTTAAGGACTTTTATAATTTTAAGTATTTGCTGTTGTAGAAAGAAAAACACCTGACTTTCTCTACAGAGCCGCTGCGCACAGTAGACCACAGGAGCCATCTTTCCCTTAGAGCCCAGCAGCTCAGTGACGGGGGAGGTTTCAGACAGGCCCCAGGTAGCAGAGGAAGCTGCTGCCCTTGGGTTTGGTAGATTTTCAACAACAACCTACATCAATGTTTCCAAAATTTTATTTATTTTTAATTGTCATCCTTTAAGGAGCCTTTTCAAAAATATATCAAAAATATATCTTCCTCAGGGCTGGAATTTAACTCAGTTGGTAGCGCACCACTTTGCAGTCTCTGAGGTCCTGAGTTCGATTCCCAGCACCACAAAAACGGGAGAAGGACGTGGCAACCAACTCCCGAGGCAATCCCGAAACAATCAGCCATTGAAAACCCTATGAGGGCTGCTATGAGTCGGACACGACTTGACAGCACCTAACAACACCACCCCTCGCCCCCTGAAATTGAATAGTCAGGCACACTGCAGATATTGTGGGACAGTGTGTGTCTCTTGAAGCACAATGTATATACAAGGTAACACACAATCTTTTCTCGCCCTCCAAGATCCACCCCCAGCCTCCCGCCCCTGAGGTTCTGGGCCCAGCTTCGTCCTCCTGCCTCCCTGTGAAGTAGGTGGAAACTTTGCCTATTGTTTACAGGAAGCAAGGACCTGGTGCAGCCACATCCTGTCTGCCAAAGTCAGGGCACAGGGTGAGGCAGTCAAGGACGGCCCGGGGCCTTGAGAAAGATGGTTCTGGTGGGAAAGGCAGGTGAGAGATTTTGAAAGGTGCAGCCCAGATTTGCGACGAGAAACTCCTCAAGCTGAGAGAACAGTAAACCCTGTTGCTCACAGGCAGTTTCTTAAAATAACCCGAAATGCCCCCCCAAACCTGCTCTTTAAGTGTTGTACCTCAGAGACACATCCCCACCCCTTCTTTTATAATTTTGTTTTTGAGACAGAAGCACCAAATTGCACTGGTTCCTCTGGCCTCAGGCCTGTGACCCTCCTGACTCAGCCGCCCCAAGGTGCTGGATGCGGGTGCGGCCACCACCCCGCCCCACACCAGGCTTCTCTTCGCCATTACACATTCCATCCGGTTCCTTCAGGACCCCACTGTCCTAAAACACAATTCGTCTTTCATAAATTCTTTCTATAGTAATATGTTTTCACTAGTGCAAATTTCCTTCTTGCTTTCTACATTTTCTATATTAAAAAGTAGGAATAATAATGTGATAAAATGTCTCTAAAAGCATGGCTAAAGGAGGAATTTAGATCTAGGCATCCAAAAAAACATGCTGCAATGGGATTTAAAATGTTTAAATTTACTTGAAAACACTTATGCTGTGCTAGAGCTCAGGTGGAAATTCATTAAATATATCCCAGTTTGTTTGTGAGGACATTTTCCATGTTAGTAAGGGGCGATTGTAAATCCACAGAAAAAGTGTAAATGTTTTCATGGAGTGAGAAAGAAAGATGAGCTAACGTAGAAAATATTCATCTCTGAGGGTTAGTAATTTTGCTCAAAATAAATAATTTACACCTTTTCCACAGACAAAAAGAAGTGGATTTCATTAATGTTTTACCTTATAAGTAGAACAGACTTTGGTTTGGGCTCCTTAAAGAGAAACAATGTAAAGGAAAATAAATTTACCATTACCACTAACTCTGAAAATTGCACCGCTAATAGCAATGCCAAGATAATCAAAATCATGAGTCATTTTCCACGTCTTTGTATTGCTTTGGTTTGGGGGTTTGTTTCTGTTCTTGTTTGAGACAGGATCTCATTATGGGTCCCACACTGTCCTTGAAATCACAGTACCCTCTTGCCTCTGCCTCCCAAGAGCAGGACTATAGGCATCAGGCATGCATGGCCAGACCTTGCCACTTTTTCCCCTCCCTCTGGCTAGGGTCGCAGGGAGCCTAAAAGAAGTTGCTCCCTTTGGAAGGCTGTTCTCCCTCCAGCCAAGGAGAGGCTAGAAAGTCAGGCATTATGATTAAATTCCCTATAAAATCAGAAAGTTACCTATGACCTTGCCTCTTAAAGGAAGATGTCAAGAGGAGATGCTGGCTCCTCCCTCTCTGTTTGGCTTATTCACTCTGAATACTAAGGATAAACCGGGCCAGCTCCCTGCTCGTTAAACCCAGGTTCCAGGCTCTGATCCAGCCCAGCCCTCAGCCCTGGGCGCAGTCTGTTTTCTAACTTGAATCCTCAGCTCCAATCATCAAACTTACATTCAACTTCTGATTATTCTTAGAATTGCCACCTAGAGGTTTAAATTTCTCTTCCAGTTTACATAAATAACTAGCTCTAAATCTAATTAAACAGTAGTTTTCACTTGGTATAAAAGTCTGTCTTATGTTGTTGTTGTTAGGTGCCATCCAGTCAGGTCCGACTCATAGCGACCCTCATAGGGTTTTCAATGGCTGATTATTTGGGGATTGCTACAGAAATGGATTACCATGTCCTTCTCCTATTTTTGCAGTGGTGAGGATCGAACCAGGGTCCTCAGAGAGCACAGAGCAGCCCTCTACCAGTACCAAGCTAAACCCCAGCCCTCTTTCCCTTTTAGTTAGTGTTTTAAATGTAAAGCCTAAAAATAACCTTTTCAAATATTTTGTTTTAAAGATATTTTATCGTGTTAAATGAAATTAAGCATTGAGTTTTTATGCGGGAAATTGGAGCAGAGGACATGCAAGGTGAAGAAAATGCAGTACACGGAAGGTTACAATACATAGACTTGAGACACTTCCTTTGGGGAGAAGCAGAATCATTACAAATAGTTTAAATCCATGCATTTTTTCAATCCTAGGCTCATAGTACTGATTTTTCCTCTTAATAAAAATGAATTTTTACTCAAATGAGTTCATTTTCTTTCTTGTCTCTTGAAGTTAATAAAATTATCCTGTATAATCTTCAGAATTGTTTATGTATGCATGTACGTGAATGCTTTTATAGATTTCAAATCCCCAAGTCTTTATAGTTATATATCGGGCAAATATTGGTCTTTAACTCATGTTGAGGTACTGCCAAGTAATTGTATTAGAGGAAAAGGGCCAAGATAATACAGCGATGCTAAACAAATATTAGTCATAGATATGGAATTGATGCAGGTAAGACAGAAGTGGCAGGGTCAATGTGATATCAGCAAATGGCTGTGATGGAAGTCTATTATTAAATGAAGAGATCTGAGGTATTACTAAGAGTCTGCAACTGATCAAAGACACGAAACATTAGGTATTTGCAGGAGGCTGCAATATCTGAAGGCAACCAGAGTAGTAGGTGGCTGAGGGTGTAAGAGAACCAGACTTTGTCTTGCTTGAAAGGAATATTTTCTAGCTGCACTCTTATAATCTGTTAATCTAGAGAGAGATGGCTGTTTCTGTATCACCCAGTGAGGTATAAACTTGAGCAGTGAAAAGTACAGCCTTGCTTAAAGCACAGATCAATAGCCTCTCCCTCCCACCTCATCCTCCTGATTTGATGGACTACAGGATACCAGGAGAAAGGTTTCTGAAGGCACTAAATGTGAACCTTAATGGTTAGCACCTAATCAACTGTTTTCTATTGCTTATCCTCCAAAGGAGTCATTACATCTGCATGTCACACACATTTAACTATACATGAATTACACATGGGCTCCATGCAGTGGCAATACACAGACATCATGGAATTCATCGTACGCTTAGCACGGCTAGTGCCTAAACGCTGATTCCTAATACATCCTCCAATAAAAGGAACCGGAGCTCCTTGGAGAAATGGCTGATTCTAAGCCTGGGGCAGAGAATGTAGAAATGAGCATTTGTAATTCCAGAATATAAGCAAATGCTAAAAGTAATTGCAAAACCCAAATAAAAGCAAAGTTGTACAATGACGCAGGAATGCCAAAGAGCTCCCAATGGCCAAAGCTGGAAATCCCTAATCCCTCTCTCTCCCTCTTTCCCTCTCCCTCTCCTCTGTCTTGCTCTTCCCCCATCCATACACACACAAAGTAGAGTGGGATTATAATCCAAAACATAAAATAAATATCCTTGAATCCTCACACACATATAAACATATGGGAGAAAAGTGTCCAGGGTAGAAGAATAGAAAATAATCTACTAAATTCTCTCCCTGGCCGGGTGGAGGCAGAGCACAGCTCCTCCCCCTTACTCCGGCTCAGTGCACTGACTTCCTAGGAACTCAGGAGAGGCAGAGGAAAGGATAAAGGAACTTTATGGGGGAGAAGCCTGGCAAGACCCCAGCCAGGCAGTTGACACCAATGGTGACGCACCACATGCACAGCACAGGACCCCACCATGTTATCACTGTGGCTCGCTTGCCTTCCCAACCCCTCTGCCACACTACAATCACAAGAAATGCTCCAGAACAATCCTGTTTGAGAAGCAAACTGCAACGCACTGAGCAGTACTGCTCGGAACTGCCAAGGTCATTGGAAATAACGAAGTCTGAGGAACTCCCCGGCCTTGACAACTAACTGCCATATGGTGTCCTGGATGGGGCGCTGGGCAGAGAGACGATTCTAGGGAAGGACTGAGGTCAGTGTGTGAAGGCGGATTTGCAGTTAATGTCAGTGGATCCACACTGGCTTATTAATTGTGACAAGTGCTCTACACTAACGGACGATGCTGATAGAGGAGACAGCATCTGGGATACAGGGGACGATGTAGTGTCTGAGCATTTGCTTCTGTAGATCTAAAATTATTCTAGAAACTTTTTAAAAAAAATTTTCAAAACTAGTGCCTTACACCGCTCACTTCCATTAAGTATTCAACTATTATCATTTAATTTAATCTTACTTAATTTTCCTGTGTGCCGTGGTGATTCATGAACATATCAAAGATTTCCTTTCTAAACATATTATGGGAGCTGTGATAGTTTAATGAAAGATTTCACTTAAATTAAATTAGAAGGAAACACTTCCACCGGGTCCTCATCCCTCCAGGGGAGAACATCATGTCATCTTATTAAATAGCAGGTTCTCCCCAGGGCACCTCTTCTCTCTGACAAATTTGTTACAGTCCAGGAACCCAGGAAGACGGAATGAGCCAAAGGAGAGCCTATGCATATGGATACACACATATATAATTTCCTTTGCCTTAAGGCAGAAGCTAATTCAGAAGCACCAAGAAATAAATCCTCACTTTCCATCTTTTTCTGAAGGCTCTTCTGCATCCTCTGAACAGATTTGATAAACAGCGTTAAGGGAAAAGTCAATCTGTTAGCCTAGGAGGCAAACTGAGGAACACGGAGAGGCAAGGGTAAAGCCCTGTGGATGGAGCAGCTTTTGAACTCGGGGAAAGGGTGAGATAAGGGCAGGTTTCCGTACTAGGAAAGAGGGCTGCAGGAGCAAGGCAGGAAGGAGTCCAGGTGTCCTGCTGACAGTGGCACCTGCCCGGCAGGGCCAGGAGGGTCAGAGGTGAGGCACCTGAGCCAGGGGTATCTGGGGAGAACCTGAAGAACCAGGGGTTCATGACTTACTGAAAGTGAAGCTGAAGAAAACCAGGGATGTGTCCCAGGGTTCCAGCCTCAGGAACCTAGGGCAGGGGGAGAGAGGGCGAGGGAGAGGGAGAGAGGGAGAGGGAGAGAGGGAGGGGGCAG